>JABSSW010000068.1:0-204275 GCA_018902385.1 Physcia stellaris
CCCTTCGTAGACGAGCAGCGCTTGGCTACAGAAGAGGATGATGTCTACTACTTATCGCGTACACCTCGATAAACAACACCTTTACGAGCTCGATGGCCTTCAGCCCGCCCCCATATCCCACGGTAGCTGCAGCTTCGATGAATTTTGGACAAAGTCATCCCAGTCCTCCAACGGCGCATTGAGCGGCACCCCGCCAATGAGATAAGGTTCAACCTGCTAGCTATGGTACGAGACCTACGATTACGCGCGAAAGAGATCGGAGACCAGGACTGGCTATATCGGGAAGAGCAGAAGAGGACTGCATGGCAGTGGGGAGAACGCGCTGAGGAGGCATAATTTCATTGGGTTCATTGGCGAGGTCATGAAAGGTGTTGTGGGGGCCAAGCTGAACGAGGGCAAGGGAGCGTATGACAAATGGATCGAGGGGAAGCGGAGGCCAAAACTAAGAGGAAGTTTGAGGAGAGGAAAAAGAAGGGCGAAGGTGAGGATTTGATGGAGACGTGAGACAAGGGGGCTGTTTGGAAGGGCCGGCAGGTGATGTACTTCGCGGGACCATGTTACTCATGTTTCTGAACATCTGCAGCTTCGATGGTCCTAAAGTCACTGTAGCAGTACAATGTGAATCCAGGCTTCACCCATGTGATACCAGCTGTAATCCTTTGTGAGACTCTTCATATTTTGTGCTTGCTACTTGCACGGGCAAGCGGGAGATTCTTCAGCTGAGACAGTAGAGTCCAATCCCAACTATTACGTACAGATACGTATGGCAACTCGAATTCTGATCATGAGCAACGAATTGCCTTTGAGCGGAAAAATGATAGGATGAGTAAGTAGGTACAACAAGATGTCACGACCGCGCGATGCTTTTCTGGGATGTTTCTATACTGCAGCCGTTTTGTAATTATAGTACCGTTAAATACGTCTAGCTCAGCTCGGATAATCTGATGTTGGAGAGAAGTAACAGGAAATTGATTGGAGGACCAATTGACAGATTGCACGTGACTAGTTTTAAATGTTTGACATTCGGCCTTTTACATAATCATCTGTAGCATTCTTCTGTTTAGTCATATTGAAATCATTTTACATCTGTTTCATTGATTCTGATAATTGATTTCATTGAATCTCGATTTCGTACGATTTACATCTGTGCTAATTATTCTTTTCTGATGTTCATTCTCGAAAACGATTGACAATAAAAATCGTCGTTGATCGCTCATTGTTTATTTTCTAAAACAACAAAATCGAGCTTTTTACTATACGACAATCATTTTATCGATTGTTTATCTTTTCGAACGACGAAATCTTCTATATCACTACTATCAAATCTCGAAGTTTCAACTGCATACGATCTGAATTGACGACGAGATTCAAATCACCACGTTGCATTTTCGTTGTTGAATTTCTCGAATTTAAATCTGTATATTTTCGAGTTGTTTTTTTGATTTGATATTTTGCATCGTTTGCAAACAAAACATCAAACATATTTTCAAATCGATTGCTGAAATTTTCATTACGAATAATGAAAAAGAACGATTACGAAAAACTGTTATTATTGAACAAAATAATTTTTGAAACAATTCAATCAAAACGCATATTCATAAACGACATCAACACGAACATTATATATTGTTCAACGATCAAAACATTTTTCTTTACGTTAATGATCAAAAAATTCAAAAATATTATATTGAAAATTACAACGAATTGCTCGAATTGCGAAGTCTTTCGATCACACATATATTACGATTTCAAAACTTTTTGCAACGATTGCAAATTTTGAATTACATTTACGAGAAATACAATCAATGAAAATTATTTTCATTTCATTTCGAAAACATCTACGCAATTTGCAATCGATATTTTTTTCAAAATCTCAATCAACAACGTTCATTCATTCTCTCGTCAATTCTCACGCAAAATGTTTAAAGAATTTGACGATTTTATGCAAAGATTTCAATGATTCGTGAATCTCAATCACGAACTCAAGCATGAAAATTTGACGTCTGAAAAATACATATTGCAATTTTGAATTTTGTTCGTTGAAACGTTCAAAAATTGAATTGACAACGATAAAAAAGTTCAAACGTTGATTAACAAAGAAAAAAAATGTCATTGAAAATGACAAAAAAAGTTCAAAAAAAAAATTATCTGCGATAAATATTTTGTCAAAAAAAATTCATTTTCATTGACGACGAACGCGTCGATCGAATTTTGAATACAATTCAACGAACAAATGAAATTTTTCGAAAATATTACGAGCGATTCAACAAAATCTTTGTCGAAAACGACGATCAAAATTACATCGTGAACAACACGTTGACAAAAAATGAACGCATGTTTTTGATTTTTCTCATCAAACAATTCATCAACGATATACGAAATTTGAAATTACGACAACGAATGTATGCTAGATATATCGAGAACATAATCGCAAAAATGAAAAATTTGACAAAAATTTGCGTTTTAACAAAAAAGATGTTCAACGTCATGCAATTTGAAAAACGTCTAAAATTTCAAACTTAAAACAATAAAGAACGAGCGATTTAAAATTTTCGAATTTTATTTGAAACAGTTGAACTCGATCGATTTCAACGTCAAAACAAAAATAGTCAAAGTCGTGCAAAATGTGTTGATTGACAGAGAATTTCTTATCGACGTGATATACAACAACAATCGACGTTTTCAACGACAATCAATCAAAATTTCGAGTAACGAACGTATTCAGAAAATCAATTTCGTCGAATACACAAAATCATTCATTTCAAATACTTCGGGGTTGCAACAATATTCAGAATATTTCTCTCAGAATTTTCGAAGTCAATCACAAATTGTCATATCATTTTCTCGTGACGAAATCAAATGAAAAAAACAACGTGAAAAGACAAATCGAAAATTCAACGTTTAAACTCATTTCAATCGTTTTATCAACGAAAATGTGACGTACAACAAAATAAAACACGATATTTGTTGTCATACATGCGACGATTGTGATCATATCTTCAAAAAATGCACATGTAACGAACATCAGAAATTTATTTCGATCGCAAAACGTCGTTTACAACAAATCACTGCATACAAATCACGTGAAAAAGATTATTACAATTCGATTTTTATACAATCAAAACAATTATTTTCAAATATATCATTTGTTTTTACATCATATCAGTCAAAACTATACAAATCAAACGAATCAACAATATCATTTTCGCAATCGAATGTATTTCAACTTTTGCGAAATCAATCACATATTATATCGAAATATTCGAAAATCATTTCTTTGCAAATTTCGTCGCATCACTTTTTCATCGATTACATATATGAAAACGACGATATTTTTGTCAATTGTTGCGAGTTTGCGTTTCGTTTTTCACAATTGACATTTCAACGAATTACATTGCGAATATCGATACAAAGAACATTTTCTTTTTTTTTGCAATTCATTTTGTTTTTCTTCAATCAAATATCATCGATTCAATCGTTCGAACTCAACACTTTGCGATAAACGCATAAAAAAAAAAAGTTAAAAAGAATAATGATAAAAAATCGAATAAAAACTCAATCAAATTTCTCGCGAAATCTTTTGCAACAATTTCGAAACGATCGAAAAAAAAAAATGAAACAAAAAAAAACGTTAAAAAGACTTTGAAATTTATTGCGAATATGATTGATCGACAAAAATTTCGATTGAAAAATTGTTGTTGAATCAAACGATTATTTTGTCGATATTACATTTATTTCAATTATTTTCTCATTTTCGCGATGAAACGAAACGTCTTATTAATGCATCTCGAAAATTTCGAATAAAAAGAAAATCGAGAAAATCAATCAAACAACGACGTCAATGTTCAAAATCAATTTCACATTCGTTCGTTCGAACAAAAATAAACGCGTGCAATGAATAGTCAAAAAATATTATAAAATCGTGAAAATCATCAATAGTGCATATGAAATTCTTTGCATATTTTACAAAAATTCGAAATTTTTTCGCATCGATTTATCGTTTGAATCGATCAAAACAAATCAAAATTCGAATTTTATTATCATCAATGCAAAACTCGCGTCGAACATGAAATTGAACGTTTATTCATCGAAATTGCTCGATTCTAACGAAATGCGCATGATGATGATCAATGAAAATCGTCATGAATTGAAATTTTGAATTATTTTGAACATCGAAATTGAGAACATTAAACGTCAAATTTGAATTTTCGTCAACTCAAATCACAATGACAACAATACGAAATTGTTACTCGATTTATTTTGATTTCAATCGATGCACGCACAAATTGACATCAAAAAAAAAATTCAAATAAAAATTTCGCTCAAAGTGAAATGATCAAAAATATCAATTTCAAAATCAAAATTTTTGATTTGACAAAAATGAAACACGTTCATAATTCGAATATTTCATTTGAACGAAAAAAAATTAACGTACAAAAGACGTTCGAACGTATCATCATCAAAAAAAAATCGTTTTCAATGATTTCGAGTTCGAGAAAAAATTTGAAAATTCGAATAAAAAGTTTAACGAATTTTTTATTTCAAATTTTGATTCAGAAAACGCGAATTTTCAATAGATTTTGTTGACAATTTTAAAGAAAACTCAACGATGAAAATGAAAAACAAAAAAAATTTTCGTCGACTCAAAAAAATGATATATCAACATTTGAATTTTTGCGTAAACTATTCGAATAAAAACGTCGATACATGTGAATCGTCATTTCGTTGACACGAAACGAAAAATACAACATTCAAAATCAATAACGCAACATTACAATCGTTCAATGATTTCGATATCGAATTCGAATGCAAATGTGAAATCAAATTCGCTTGTATAAAATTGAAATCGTCAAAAAAATTCGCATTTACAAAGTTTTTGTCAATCAAACAAATGAATCAAAATGTTGTTGTTCGTTCGAGTACGTTTGCATATTTCGTTGAAACGAACAACAAAATAAATTGAAATCAAAATTTTCGATGATTTCTCAAGAAACGTTTTCATAGACGAGAAATCAAATTTTGAATTTTTACTATTCGTCGCATTACTCGTCGCATCATTGACGATACAATGTTTTCAAATTTTTAAAAAAATGAATCAAAAATGAAAAAATCACGTTGAATGACGTCATATCGAATGCAAATATGCGATTGAAAATTTTGCAATTTATTTGAACATATCGTGATGTGAATGCGAAAAAGTTGAAAAATATATCGATTATTGATTTTATTGTACATCGAATTTGTTTTCGCTTTGATTTGAAATTTTACAATGCAAAACAACATCGATTCACGTTTAAAAAAAAATGATGATATCAAACAATTATACAGAAAAGTTTTGAAATCGACATGTACGAACGTATCGTCATCGTCGATGATCGCATATCTCAATAAATGTTAAATCTATTTTAATATTCAAAACAAAACAGATAAAATCAAAATTGTTACAAGCATGTCTGACAGATAAATCTGACAAATAGATAGACGATATAATAGATGATTGAGCAAATAAATCTAAATCGAATTATATTTTAATTCTTTGACGAAATTAACGTGATTTGAAACTTGACGTTCGCACATTGTTTGCAATTTTATCATTTTGTACATATTTGTTTTTGCAGATTTATTGTTTTCGTTTAATTAATCAATAATACGTTTATTCAAACACGATTTATGATATTACAATAAATTTTCAATTTTTATCGTTCGTCGAGATACGCGAACGTTCAAAATAAAATTTCAAATCGATCAAATTTTTTGACGTTAGAAGTCTGTCGACTATGAAACGAAAATCTGTCTGACGATTTTTGATGACAGAGTCTGAAAACTAAACGTGTTTGTCGTTGAGAAAAAATCATTTTGTCATTATAGCTTTACAATATATATTTCGAAACTTCTTCGTAGAATTAGCAATCAAATTTTTACATCTTTTCACACATTGTTTTTGACAATTTGATAACATCGTTCTATCACATCAACGTTGTTTTGCATCATTGATTGCAGCAACATCATCAAGACTCTGTCAGTTTTGCAGTGCATTGTACGCAAGTTTGTCAATTTCTTAAATTTTATTTTTTTGTCGTTTCATTTCTTTTGATGTCGCTGATGCTGTAAATTTTACGTCAATTCTATCTATTTGACTGTGAAAGACTTTCATCTCACTTTATTCTATTCTTCGTTTTATCAGTCTGTAAAAGACTTTTTCATTCATTTTTGTCACTGTACGAGTAATCTGTCGAAAAGCTTTCGTCGATCGAAAAACATTCAAGCTAGCTAAATCAGCAGAAAGATTTTCACAACAAGTCAATTGTAATTCATTCTGACGTCAATCTTCAACGAGATCATTCAGTTTGCGTGATTCATCTACGACTTTTTGCAAATCAATCACGTTTTTGCTCGTTACTCGACGATATTGATCGACGTACGATGAAAATTCTGACATCGCTAAAATTTTCAAATTTTTCAGAACTCGAGTCAAAGCGATTCTGCTTTATTCATTTCAGTGAATCAACGACGTCGTTTCGTTTCAAAACGTTTTGACTCAATTTCGTTTTGATATCGAACGCTTTCGCAACTCGAACGTCTTTCGAAATTTTTTGATCAAATTTTCAACTGTAATCAGTTCAGAATTGGTGACTCGATTTCATTTTCGATTCTTCGTCTATTCAGATTAGAAACGTCAATCTCGTCAATTTCATCAATATCGTCTGATGCTTTTTTTTTTTCAAAAAGATTTCGACGCAATAGCGTGTCGAAAGTTCAGATTCTCAATTTCACATTTTCGTCTGTAACATTCAGCTATTCATCTATTATCACGTCAGACACGTCGATCGATTTGCATTCTGATTTCAATTCTGTCAACATTCGTGATATTTCAGCTGAAAAAACTATTTACACACAACTCATTGACTTGCCATGTTGATCAAAGACAAAATCAAGATCAAAATCAGTTTGATTCGACTATTCAAACAATCATTACAGCAACGATCACTCGCAATCGTTACTCAAACATTTGTCGATTTTACAGCACAACTTCAACGTTTTCAGCAAAATAATATCGAAGATAACAACGAACGTGATAATCGACGTTTTTCTGACTCTGATTCTGATCTTTCGAATGAAGTTGCGACTGATGCTGATGACGAGAAATCAATTTTGAAAAACTCAAAAAATATCGACTTTTTGATTCTCGTTGAAAATGACAAAAACAAAAATGTCATTGTCAACGTTGATCGACATATCTACTACAAAAATGTATTTGTCTTTATTGACAAACTTAAAAATTTGAAAAAAAAATTCGTTTGATCACAAAAAAAATGCGTGAACTTATTGCCGAATGTTTGTTTGACGACGCTTTCATTGACATTTCATGAAACTAAATGAAACTGAAAAAAATATGTTTCGTGATGAAATCGATGAATCAATGATGTCGTGATCTGATACGTCGATTCAAAAAACGTGATTTTTCACAAATTCTCAAGAATCTGCAAACTGAAAAATACATTATGCAAAATGTTCGCAATGATAAAACGTTTAAAATTTACGTGCAAAACATCATGCGTCACTTTAAAATCGTCGAATTCAATTCTATTTACAATCAGCTAATCATGACGTGAAATAATTTGAATTTCAATTTCAAAACGCAAATATCTGAATCAATCACGACTACTATCTTTATTTCATTCTTCGACTCGCTTGACGCCAAATTTTAGTATTTGACAGAAAATGACTGTTCATAAATCTATTCAACATGTCAGCTCTAGTTCTGATCAGAGTAAACAACGTCAAATCAGTAAACAAAATCGTGAACGACAAAACGACTATCAACAGCAATCTGACGCTGACGACTTTCAATTTTCTTACTCTTCGTATGAGTATTGATCATCATCAGATTACAACTCATATCAGTATCAGAATTCGACGTTTCAGAATAATGCTTATCAGAAATATCAGAAATCTCAATATCAGTTCTCAAGCGCATTTCAAAAAACATTTGTCGTTTTTGTTTTGTCAATTGACAGACAATTTTTGCAACTGATTTTCGAAAACGCGTCAAATTTCAAATTCAAAAATCAATCACAACGTCGACTAGCAAACGACACAGAACAAAATAATCGAAACGAATTTGACAATCGTGACGACAAGACTAGAATTTTTGTTGCCGATCAAAATAACAACGAAAAAGAAAAATCTGTGAAAGATTTCCACAATGAAAAGAATGAAAATTACTATACTGAGAACGAAAATCTGAATTACTACAATTCGAATCAGAAAAATGAAACTTTCGTCAATTTCACTGCGTCAATAATAGTGATCAAATCATTTTATCTCATTTTGTCGTCGATGTAAAAAAACTTTCGACATCTAACAACGAGCTACATCGTCATCTTCGTGTTGATTGTAATTTGATCTCTTCAGAAAGATCGAAATTCTTTAGCGACGTCGAAATCTATTTTGAAAAAAATGTCAATTCATTTACAATCGATGCTACGAAAGAAATCAACGAATCTAGTCAATCGAAAATCGTCACGTCTGTTGAATTTTTTTCATTTATTTGTTTGAATTTATCATTATTCGCTTTAACGTCGACTCGTTCGCAGATATTGACACGAAATACGAATTTCGTGATTGAAATTACGTCAAAATCAAAATTTCACTTGTCGTAATCGTCGTGTCAAAAACGTGTGTCTGAACATCGATGCTAACGTTTCATTTATGAATCGAAATTTTTCAAACACAGACACTCAATATTATTCATTCGTATCATGATTTCGTCATTTCAAATTCGTGATCTAAACACTAATCGACATGAAAACTGAAAATACGTCATATGTGATATTCACATGTTGACACAAAGAATGATCAGAAAATCACGTCGTTGTTCAAACGCGAGATTTATTTCGTTGACAATTTGAAAATCAACATGCTTCTAAACAACGACATCATTGAATTCGAAAATTTCGCTATCGATATGACTAAAAAACACGCAATGATAAATAATATCGACATAATCATATCATTGAAAATACGTTTTTTCAAATTGACGATTCAACGATCTGTTCATTTCAAAAAAATTACAATCATTTCGTCACATGTCGAGATGATCGTCGTCGTTCATCATGTCAATTGTCGACTACAAAAAATTTTCTGTTTGAATCGAATAACAATCTCAATTTCATTTTGTACGAAACATCTCGTTGACGCGTCTACGAAATCTATTGTTGTACGCAACGATAAAAAATTTTCAATCATGATTTCTAGAAATTTTCGACTAGACAAAATATTTGAAATCAACATTTAGATTTTTTAGTGATTTTCATATCGATATCGACGATGAAAATGTCAGATATCTCGTCGTCAAAAAATCAAAATTCATTCACAAAAATGATTGATTCAAAAGCTCATTTTCGTTTGCGTCGTGATTTACGTCGTCGTTGCTGCAATCGATAGTAGTTTTTCGATTACGTTTGTCATCTCATCGTCGCTAGTCATTTTGTCACAAACATCAATCGTCACATCGTCTGTAATCATTTTGTCACAAACTTCGATGTCAATTGCTGAATTGCGAAAAATTTTCGCAATCAAAATCGATGCTAACGATTTCGAGAAATTTTCTACAAACGTTTCTACTTCGCTAGTCGAAATCGTTTTGTTTAACGACGTTATCGTTTACAATTTCGACGAGCTAAACTCATTCGTCAAGATTGTTGAAAAATTTTCGACGTTTTGACAGAACATCGACTTTGTCGAAATGTCGAAAGAGAATTGAATGAAAATATCATTGAAAAATGACTGAAAGAAGCGTGTAACAAAAAAAACAAAAATGTATTCTTTGAATGCAAAAAATCGAAAATTGATAAACAAAACTTTCGACGATTTGCATCGCATTGATCGAATGTTCTGAATTAATCAATCAACGTCATTTTTTTACTCTTGCTTCTGCGTTTGAAAGAGCGTTGACGACGAGAAAAAAATCGTGTAATTATAAACATTAGAAATCTCTCAATGTCATAACACAATTTAACGCATATTCGCTATCATTGCAAACAGATATTATAATCGCAATGCGAAATTGCGACTACATATCAATCATTGATTGCTTCAACTTTTTTCTATCAATGACGAATTCATTCAAATGATCGACACAAACTTATTGTCGTCAATCATAAAGATCAGAAAACTTCAACGAATGATCGTCATGAATTACAAAAACTCATCGACGTACGTGCAACGTCAAATTGATCGACTGTTTCGCGAATATCGTCATTTTGCCAGAACTTATGTGAACGATATAATGATATTCTCTCGTACAAAAATCGAACACGAAACTCATCTGCGCAAAATATTCTCAATATTAAACAAAAACAACATCTCGATCAAGCTCATCAAGATTTTTCTGAGCTATTCATCAATCTCACTTCTCGATCAAAAGATTGACTGTTCGATCTAATCACGTCCGAATAAAAAAACTCAAAACAATTGTCAAATTTCGATTTTCTCGTATTTTTCGACAACTCGAAACGTATCTTGACTTGACTGACTGACTACGTGATTACATCGCTCACTATGTTGACATTTTCAAATCGTTACAAAACAAAAAGACAAAGTTTTTGCGTAACGAATTTACTGCAAAAAATGCTAGACGCGTCTATTTCTCAAAAACACGCGTGCAGCATTCTACGACAGAAAAATTGATTTCGTTCGATGTTTTGCAAATCGTTTTGACAAAATCTTTCTATTTAATACATTCGAATTTCAAACGTCAATTATTCATTGATTTGAATGCTAGCAAAAAATTCGACTTCGATGTCATGCTATACTATGTCAAAAAAATCTTCTTCGAGTCAAACAAATATCTTTCTCGTCATGCTATAAAATCGATACTTTTTCTTAGTCGATTACTCATCGATGTCGAGACAAAATATTGATTCATTGAATTGAAAATAACAAACATTGTGTGAATGCTCAAAAAAACGAGACATATTGTCGAAATCTCGTCGAACAAAACAATCGTCTATATTGATCATGAATTTGCATTCGACATTGCTAATCAAACAACGATGACAACAATCTCGATCGACAAGCTCAATTTACGCTTTGTTCGCGCTTCAGATTACATTCAGCGTTTCAATCTCGATATTCGACATAAGTCAAACAAGCAGCACATTGTTTCTGACGCTTTGTCACGTCTGATCAGTGACAATATCAACGCGTCAATGATCAGAGATTTTGATGAAAATGAACTTGATGTTTTGTTCACAATCTCACTAATCGAAATGAAGAAAAACTTTCGCAATCGAATACTCGATGACTACAAAACTGATCTGAATTGACAAAAAATCAGTCAAATATTGAACGTTGACGACGAGAACATCGCAAAGCTATCTTTCTATAAAGAAAAAAATGATTTGATTTTTCGTTCAAATGATTTTATCATTGATGATCATGTCTACGAGTCTCGTCGACTTTGCATTTTTCATTTCGTTGTATCAGACATTTTACGACTAGCTCATGACGATGAGCATTCGAGTTACGCAAAATGCTTCGAAGAAATGTTCGCTTCATATTATATTCGCGATTTGTTTCGCTATTTGCGTGACTATCTAAAACATTGTTCGAAATGTCAAATGTATCAAATCAGAAAACACGCATCGTATGACTCGTTACAACTCATATTAATTTCATCGATTTCATTTCATACAATCATCATTGATTTCATTCTGACTCTATTTGTTTTCGATGACGAACTGAATATCGCGATGTCTGTCATTTGCAAATTCACGAAACGATTCACATTCGTTGTCGACAAAAAAACTTGATCTGTCGCTAAATGAAAAATCGCGTTAATCGACAAACTAGATATTGCTGACTGAAATATATCGAAAATCATAATCTCGAATCGAGATCGCAAGTTTCTGTCTGATATGTGAACAACAATCTTCAAAAAACTCGAAGTTCGTTTATTTTATTCAACTGCATATCATTCTCAAATTGACGATCAATTCGAACGAACTAATCAGATGATTGAAATTGCTCTTCGATTCTATCTGATTACAATGAAAAATTCAACTGAGTGACTCAAAATACTGTTCAGATTGCAACGTCATTTTAACAATTCTCATTTTGTCACTACTCACAAAACATTCAATGAAACGTTTTACGAATTTATTTTTTTGCAATCTTTGAACATGTTGCGTCAATCCGTTACATTTGATCTCATTGACGATTTGAAAAAGTCTTTCGCAACTGACAATCGAAAATCTTTCGCAAAAATTTTTTTCAATGCAACTACTCGTGTTCGCTTTGAAATGATTGACGTCATTGCATTTGCTCAAATGATCAGCAAATACTTCTATGATCGCAAACATCAATTTTTGTTCATGAAAATTGACGATTATGCATTGATTAAATTGCATCATGATTACAACATATCGACAACTGAAATTCTCGATAAAAAGTTGAGTCAGCAATATATCGATTTTTTCAAAGTTTTTGAGAAGATTGATAATCTGACATATCGACTGGAATTTTCGAATCACTGACGTATACATTTTGTTTTATTCATAGCTCAATTGAAATCTGTTCTTTCATCAATGAACGATTTTTTCAATCGCTCGCGCTCAAATCAGCCAAATTCTGTTTTCGTTGAAAAAGACACGAATCGAGTCAAATTATGAAAAATTGAAAAATTTATCAACAAACGTCAAATCAAACGTCGTAACGACGAGTATTTTGTCAAATGAAAAAACTGAAAATCACAATACGATGAGTGACGAAATTTATCAGAACTCGATGACGCTCAAAATTTTGTACAGAATTACGAAGACGCGTTGCGTTCAACGATGTTTTTGTCAAATCGTTTGCATAAATTTTTCATTTTATCGATCAAGATTATCATTTCGTTCAAGTTTTTCGATTTTAGACAGTCTTTCGCAGTCATTTCATTGATTAGAAAATTTTTCACAATTATTTTCTCGACGTCGACGTTTGTCAATCAATTTTCAACAAATCAACGATTCGCGATCGTCATTTCACGTAAATCGAACACGACATTTTTGCTAATTTCTAGATTCGAAACATTTGCTCTGATTCGAAAATCAATCATCGTCGAATTGATCACATTTTCTATCATCTCGCTGATTTCAGTCACGTCGTCGATTATCGCAATTGATATTTTGATGCGACGCTTTCATCGACTTCAGAGATTAGAAAAGAAAGATTAGAGATATCAACACGAGTAATGTTTTGTATGACTAGAAAGCATTGTTGACATCGAAACGATGTCGTCTATTTTGATTGAAACAGATTGTTAGAAGTTTGTCGACTATGAGACGAAAATTTGCTTGACGACTGTCAATGACAAAATTTGAAAACTAAACGTGTTTGTCGTTGAAAGATAAATCATTTGTCATCATAACTTTACAGTATATATTTCGAAACTTCTTCGTAGAATTAGCAATCAAACTTTTTACATCTTTTCACACATTGTTCTTGACATGACGAGACAAACGACGAAAAGTTCTGTTGATCAAACAAACGATTTGAAAACTTTTTTGACGAAACAACGACGAAATCTTCGACGATAAAAAACGAGAATTGATTCGATTAATTTTTTTTTTTTTATCATTTTCAATTTTTCTTTTTCAATTATGATTCGAAATCATCACGAAACAATTTTTTTCGAATTTTTTATTTCGATGAAACAACGTTTCAAAACGTTGCGCGTCAACGTGAATCGTATGTTGCACGAAATCAACGACAATTTTTTTGACGAAAGTTTCGTTGATCAATTCAAACGTCGTCGATTTGTATCAACAATCGATTTCATAAAAATGAAAAATGAAAAAATCATTCATTTTCTGAATATCGTCATCATCGATCAATTGAAATGATGAATCAATCATAAAATCGTCGATTTTTTAAAAAAATTTGATCGTTTACGCATCGATCGTGATAATTATTTGAACGTTTTGACTCAATATCAAAATTTGTATCATATTGTCAACGTCGATCGTGACGAATTGATCAATACGAATGTCGAATTAGATGAAATTCGTCGAAAATTGAATATTTTGAAAAGCGAATACGAAAAACAACGTGATTTACTTTTGATCAAACAAAAAAATTACATTTTTTTGAAAAAAAATCACGACGTTTTGTTGATCAAAACTCGCGATCGTGCACGAAATTTTGACGTCGACGATGAAAAAAACGACGATGAAATCAACGTAATTAATTTTTTTCAAAAAAACAAACGACGTTTCAAAACACATTCAAATTTTTTTAAATTCATCGATGAAATAGAATTCATTTGACGTGTTTGAAAAACAAAAATACACGATAAAATGACGATCAACGTTGATCATTACGACACGAACATAATCGCAATCACTATTGTGATTGATTGAATTGAAAATGATATCGATAATCACATACAATCGATTCGTGATATTGATATGAATCACTTCAAAATTTGACATATGATGTTGAAATTTTTGAACATTATTTACGAAAATTTTAATTTCAAACGCAATATGCGTAATCAATTTCGAACATTGATCATGAATACTCAAAATTTTCAATTTTTTTATTTCATTTTTTTTCGTTTTAGCAATTCAATTGATTATAACGAAGTCATCAAAATCGAGAAATTAATGAACAAAATTTTCTGAAATTTGAAAAAAACGATGAATGTATATTCACGTGAATTCATCACGTTCGATGAAATTCGAATCATTTTGCAACAAATATACAATCGACAATCGAATTTTCGAAAAAAAAAAATCGCGACACGTCAACAACGTTTTAAATTGTTTCAATTCAAATCAATTTTTGTCGTTTCGATTTCGATGTTTTTTACGAAATTTGTCATCTCGATTTTTTTCGTGAAATTTACAATTCATTTACATTTCAACGTTGAAATCAAAATTCGTGATTCGATGATCAACAAATTGATCGTCACGAACAAATGTTTCACATGTGACGAATTGAATCACGTTTGAAAAAAATGTTCGAACGATCACAAACATCAAAAACGTCATTGACACAAAATGCAAATATCGTACATGAATTTAATCGTCGAGTCGAATGATTTTGATTCGAAAAATTAACAATTCACATCAAAAACGCGATTGATGAATGTTTAAAAAATTTTTTTATTCACAACGATGATTTGTTTGATTTTTTCATCAAACAATCTTTAATCATCAATTGTACGTTATCATTCAACGATAATAAACATAAATTAAAAATTTTAATAAACATTGATGCAATTGATTATGCATTCATTGATAAAAAAATCGCGCAATTTGTATGCAACATGTTGAACATAAAATTCGTATTTTTATTGAAATCGAAATCATTGATTGAATTCGACGATCGTCAAATTTTTTCAATAACTCACGTCATATATTCTAAATTAACGATAAAATTGCATTTCGAGTTGATCGTTTTTTTGTTAATCATCGATCTGAATAATCACTCGATAATTTTAGAAAAATCGTGAATGAACAAACATGAAATCATATTGAACATGATTTACGATAAATTGATTTTCAAATCGTTCAAATGCAATCATCATGACAATATATTCAATCAAATTGTTCAAATTCGACGTTTGAAAATTCTCAAATCAAATCGTCGATGAAATGTATTTAATTGACGTCGTGATATCGTGTTATCGTAAAAAAGCAATTCGAAACATATAACGATAATAGAATTTCGATATATCATTTTATTTCGTTTCAAAATCAAATTTTTATTTTTCACAGTTGAAAACGAATCAAATGTATTCGATTCGAAATGTTTCGATTGTTCAACTCATTCGAACGTCGATAACGATGACGAGTCGTCAATCATCGAGTCAAATAATTCAAAAATTGATATCACAACGATTACGAAAACGACATTCGTCAAAAAAAAGAATTTAAAAAGACAACGCAACAAACGTTGAAAAATCAAAAAACAACAATTCGAAATTTTTTCATCATCGAAATTGAATTCAAACGATTCAATGAATATCGCGATGATTGATGCAATTTTTTTTTGTTTATTCGTCGATTTCAAAAATAAAAAACCAAAAATGCAATGTTTTTTCATTACGATCAATCAAATCGATTTCGCGCTCAAAGCATTGCGAACAAATTCTGAATCGTTGAAAATTGTTGTCATAATTAAAAAAAATTTGAAACATGAACAAATCAAATCGATTCTTGAACGCATAATGAAAAAAATATTCAAATATTTCAAACATTTGTCAAAAATATTCGATTTTCAAAAAACAATTGAATTGTCATCGCATCGATTTTACGATCACAAAATCGAATTTTTAAACGATAATAATACATTGTTTCGAAACAAAATATATTCATTGTTCGAATTCAAATTTCAAAAACTCAAAAAATATTTGAAAAATAATTTTCAAAAAAATTTTATCGTATTCAATCAAATTGTTTACGTTTCGCTCGTTTTATTTGCAATTAAATCAAATGATCAATTACGTTTGTGTGTGAATTATCGACGACTCAATCACATCACGAAACGCAATCGATATTTCATTTTTTTGATCGAAAAAATTTTAATCAAAATGCAAAATTGCAAATATTTGATTAAATTGAATATCATATCGATTTTCAACAAATTTCGAATGAATGAAAAAAATGAAAAAATCATCACGTTCGTTATTTTCATGAAATCGTACAAATATCGAATATTATTTTTCGAATTAATTAACGAATTCGCGAATTGACAACATTACATGAACGATTTGTTGTTCAATTTTTTGAACGAATTCTGTCAAATCTATTTAAATGATATTTTCATTTACAGCAAATTCAAGAAGAAACACATCGTTCACGTTCGCAAAATGTTGAAAAAATTCAAAAAAATCGAATTACAAATGAATATTGAGAAATGCGAATTTTTCAAAAAAAAAATGACATTTTTGAACATCATATTATCGATAGATGATTTTCGCATGAATTCGAAAAAAATAAAAATCATTGTCAATTGAAAACGTTTTACGAATTTGGAAAAAATACAAATTTTCGTGAATTTCGTCAACTTTTACAAACGATTCATTCGTGATTTTTCGAAAAAGATTCGAGTTTTCATTCGAATGATCAAAAAACTTGTGAGTTTCGAATGAATTGACGAAATCGAAAAAATCTTCAATTTTCTCAAGAAAACAATGACGAAAATTTTCATATTACGATATTACGATCGAACAAAACAAATCATTTTAAAAATCGATTTTTTTGATTACGTCAATGCAAAAATACTGTTATGCGTAATGTGTGAATTGATTGATTTAGAAACTATGAACGACAAAATGTCAATTTATGTACAGTAATTGCGAATCAGTTGTCTGATCATCATTCATTTAATATGAAATGACGACAGGATTTTTGTCAAAAGTCATGTCAAAATATTTGATCTAAATTCATATCATTTAATTTGATTTTGTGTCATAACAATCTGTCAATCAAAAAAAAGAAAAATCAATGTTTTCATTGAGTTTCATGTTTTATCATCATGCGTAATCATATCATGCATCAATTTATTTTCTTTTCGCTTTTCGTTTGTCGTTGCGATCATCAGAATTCTGCGAATGATTGAGTTCGTATTGTTCAATGAAGTTCTGAAAATTCTGTAGTTCGAAAATGAATCGTCATTCGTCATATTTCGATTCATAGTCGATTCATTTGACTAGATATTGAATTACGAAAGTTTTATTGTACTTTTTAGTTCGCTTTTCGATTAGTTTTTCAATTTCATAAAATTTGTATTGATTCGTATCGTTTTCGATTTCAATGAAGTCAAAATAATGAAAACGCGAACGATTGTAAAAATCAACTTCAACAAATGTTGATTCGAATTGTGTTATAAACACAACGAAATGAATTCGTCATGTTGATGACAATTTCAATCTGTACGCGAGACGTTCGATGCGTTCAAAAATTCGAAATGATTCGCAACGTTGTTGAAATAATTTTGAATTTGATTTGTCAAACAGTTTGTAATTTTTGTTGAATTGTAAATAAATTTTTTCATTTTGTTTGAATCGAATAGAAATATGACGCGAGTCATAGTATATTTTGATTTTGACAGTCGCAAAGTTCGTGACATCGACAATTTCTCGCTGATATTTCATGCGTTGCGTTGACAAATTCTGTACATTTGCTGTGTTAATTTCGATGAGACTCGATATCGCGTTTCTGACTTTGAATTCGTATATGATTTCATTGAATGATAAATCTGTAACGATGTTAAACGTGTTGTTTAATTGAATTTGAATTGCAAAAAGAATTAAGATGTAATCGATGTTCGAAAATTTTATGACGAAATATCTGATAACAATTTCAACAATCTGATTGATTCGTTTTGACGAGTCATTCGTTTGCGAATGATATGTCATTGATATCAACAATTTCGTGTTTAGTTTGATGAAGAACATTTGTCAGAAATTCGACATGAATTTTGAATCGCGATTTGAAATTATAGTCTCAAACATTTTTCAATCGATTATTAACAATTTGTTCAATAATGCGTTGATTCATTTTTTCGCTTCATAAATTTTCTTGTCGAAAATCAATGAAATTCGACGAGAGTGTTTACAAATTGCGAACATAACAGTGTTCATTTCGTCAAACATAGCTAAAATGAAATCAATGACAATGATATGAAACGAACGCGAAACGAATGTGATAAACATGAGTTTTTCGTACGATCGATGACGTTTGATTTGTGCTAATTGACAAATAAAACAATGCTCGATATATTTTCTAATCTTTCGCGAAAGTCGAGATATGTATAACGTATTGAAAATTCTGTTATAGCATCGATGAACTTCTGAATGCTGATTTTGATCGTGAATTAAACGAAATATTTCGCGTTTCATTGTGATCGATATACACGATCGACGCGAATCAATGTCAACGTGATATATAATGTCATTCGTATCTATCGCGAAATTGATTTCTGTTCTGAATTTCTTTGATATAAACTTCGTATCGTCATTTTTTTGCTCATTGACGTTTCGATTCTTTACGTTGTTTCCGAGCGACGACGAAATTTGAAAATTTCGAATCGACAAATTCTGTTTTTTCTCGTGCACTCGAATCGTCAGCGATTTTAGCATTCTGATCATGTTTCGTTATGTTTTTTTTTTCTGATATTCGTTTTTGATTTTCTTTTTTAGATTTTTCGACATGACAATAAAAATGTTTTGAAAAGCGTAACAGTCGAAATTATTCGAAAAATCGATTATTTCGTCATGATATGTGTTCAAATCAAATTTATTTTTTGAACTTTTGTCGATCTGCTCATTTTCAAAAGCTAATTTTGATAACGCATTCGAAACGACATGATTTTTTCTGATTTATATTTCATTTTCAATTTAAATTGTGACAGATAGACTGAAGCACGAACGAAACGAAAATGAATTTATCGATGTTTCTTCGAATTCATCGTGATTTGCTTAACGATGAAAATATTGACGACATGATTCGTGAAAACGACAATGATATTTTTGATTGTTTTTATCATATGTCGAATTTTTTTGACAACTCATATTAAATCACACATTTCGAGTTCGATGAATCAATATTTGATTTCGATTTCGTTCAACATTTTGCTTAAAAATAGAATGAGTTCGATGTCGTTACGTTTGAGTTTGTCTGAATTGTTGTTTGTTTTAAAATGATAAATCATCGCGTCGAATTCGCGTCGTTTAAACGCGTCGATGTCGATGTACAATTCTCGATCGAAATCAAATGTATCAAAATGAAATTTTGCTAAAAGTTTTTTGCAATAATCGATATGATTTTAATTTCTCAGTTGAAAAATTGTTCATTACGATTTTTTGCGAATAGATTTTGCGAATGATGTTTTTGTTGAAAAATGACTGACGTAAAAATAGAATTTTGCGACGTTGTAACGCGTTCGTTTTTTGAGCATAAAACGCGACGAATTCTTGTAATCATTTTGTTAAATTTAGATAAATTTTCAGATTTTTCAGAATATATGAGAAATTCAATTTGATTATTGTTTTCAATTTATCGATTGCGATAATGAAATCAAAAGCGTCAATTTTTTGATCAAGAAGTGCGATCGTAAAATAGTCAAAAAATGATTTTTTCGACGACAAACTAATTTCATAGATATTCAATCGTTCGAACATCGAATGAAAATGAGTCATATGTTTTTCAAAAATATTGAAAAAAACGACAATGTCGTTTACGTAAACACGAGCAAACTCGCGAAAATTTCGAAAAATGAAGTCGATTCGTCGCTGTACGTATGATGATGAATTTTTGAAATTCATCACGACGACGTTAAACTGTTTTTGTTTTCTATGTGAAACGACGATAAATTTATGTCTGTTTGCAAATTTTATCAATTACTGATGAAAAAAACTCGCAACGTCAAAAACGAATATAAATTTGCATTCGACGACAACTGAAATAATGTCTGATTGAAAAAACATAGAATAGAAATCGATTAAAATGATTTTGTTTAATTCGCGTATATTCACGACGACTCGATTTTTGCGTTTTGAATCGTTTGATTCAAATATTGTTTTTCATATTGCGAAAACAGAATAATCATGCGAAATGAATTGACTGATGTATTTCATGCGATTTTGTGCATGTAACTTGTCAAAGATTTCGTTTACAAATTTTCTGTTTGCGAAATCAAGCGAATACATTTTTGCTGTTTCGATTTTGACGTCAGATTTCAATTCGATTGACATTCATTCATTTTTCGAGATTTTCATCGTAAATTCATTGTCGTTTTACAATTCTGAATAGTTCAACGCAACGTTTGCAAACTTAGTTCGAGCGTTAACGTCATCGTAAACAGTAATTTCAGTTGACAAAATTTCTTTCACATTAATATTAGAATTTACAGCAATAAAATCGTTAGAATTGCGTGCAAAATTGAACGCAGAATTGATCAAATTTGCGACGAAATTAGTCGCGATCGCATCGTGCAAATTTTCATAATTAGTCGCGATAATCGCGTCAATTGTCATGATCGAAACATCAAATTTCAAAATTTGTTTGAATCAATTTCTAGAAACAGATTTATGAGCATTAGCAGCTAAATGAACGTATTTCGAATTAACTAAATAGCATTCTTTTTTTTCGTACTTTTGTACGAGTTTCAAACGCGTATTTTTGAGAATGTAAACATTTTCAGAGTTGATGTTGTGAGCTTGAACGATCTTTGTATGAGCATCGATAATATGAAAAAAAACGTTTTCATCTTGATTTAGTCGTTCAATTCGTGAAAACGTGAACATAAAATCGCGTTCAATAAATAAATTATTCTTTTCACGTAATTTGAAAAAGATTGTAGAAATTGATTTAGTTGAAATTTTAATAATCTCGTTGACACGAACAACGCGTTTGACTTGTGATTCAACATTAATGACATTTAGTTTAACTCGTATATTTTTGCAGTTTTCTATAGTGACGATTTGTTTGTTTACATTTATATTCATTTGTTTTGAATTCAGTATATCATTGTTTAGAAGAATTTTTGTTTTCAATTTTTTCATTATGTAAATTTGTCGCGTAAATGTGACGATCGCATCGTCGTCATCAGTCGAGATTTCAAAAACACGAAAAATTAGTGAAATATGATCAGTTGTTGTGACGACGACGTTCTCGATATCGCGAATTTTGAAAAATTTCATGATTTGTCGCGCATGTGTTTTGTAATCAAATATTTTTTGCATCAGAAATTTACGATCGATTAGAAATGCATCGCATTCGATATCGACGCACATATCAATAAAAAATTGTTCTATGTTTGTCTTTATCGTGACGTAACGTCACGAGCGAAATTCGAAACTGAATCGTGTATTTGTTTTGATATTTGACTGTATGATAAATGTTTGATAATTATGAACATTTTTCGTCGACGATGTGTCAAATTTAATCGAAATTGTTTGACACGAGCGCAGATGTCGATGAAATTTGTTATTAAAATAAAATTTCGATTGACAACGTTTGCATACATAAATTTTTGTCTGTTTGATTGAAATATTCACAAAATACTCGAGTGACTCATGAGTCACATAATTTTCATTAGATTTCTGAGTTTCGAAATGTTTTTCGTCATGATATTCATCATTTATCATAAATATTTTTGGCGCGTTTTCAGTATTCATGTTGTGATCATTTTGATAGTTTTTTTCATCGTTTGAGTAACTGTTTTTTGTTTTTTCTTTCGCAAAATACGTTCGTCGATATGATGTTTCATTTTGATTAGACGTTTCATTCTGATTAGAATAAGTATTTTGTTTAGACGAAAACGAAAATGAATTTGAAAAATCAACAAAGTATTGATTAAAACGTAAAAATTGCGAGTATTGAGATCGCGAATCGAACATGTTTCGATTCTTTTGAGTTTCGCTTTGTTGCGTTTGTTGAAATCGATATTACTGATTTGCGTATGAACGTTTTTGCATATTTTGTGTCGATTGTTGTCGATTTGAATAATTTGATTGATACGAGCGTTACTGTTGTTGAAAAGCGTAAACGTTATTTTGTTTGTCAAACTGATATGAAATTGAATATTGCGTCTGTCGTGATTGCGAAAAAAATTCATTGAGATTTTCGTAATCACTACGCTCATTGATGAAAAAGAAAATATTATACGAATCGAATGAAATTGAAATTTGAAAACGATAAATGAATTGAAAACGACGATCGTTTTCGAATGAATGATAAAAACGATATCGATTTTCAATGTTTCATCATATTTTTTTTTTATCATCAAATTGCTGAAGAAACTCATTCATGATAATTTTTTCTGTCGATTTAGTTAAATCTCGTCGAAATTCTAGTTTCAACTCATTGTAAATTAGATAGAGCTGTGAATAGATTGACATCATAGTCGATTTAGCATTTCTGATTATTATTTCAACGAAATCGAATGATTTTTTATGTTTGCGAACATTTTTCATAATGTATTTCTTTTTCGTGATCATCGTCAACGTCGTGAACGACGATTTTTTATAACGTTTTAGCAACAAACGTTTTCATTTTTTTACGTTTTTTTCTAATTTGATCAATCTTTTTTGATCGTCATTGACGATTTCAATATATCATCGTAATGCATAATCACGCATGCAATTATAGAAATTTGTTCGAATCATATCAGCATTTTTGAGCAATGTCATATTTTTAATTTTTTCAATATAGAAATGAACATCTCGAAAGTATGTATTTTTGTTCGAATGCTCGATCGAATTGTCGATGATAACGTTTTTTTTTTCGTATCACGAATCGAAAAATTTTGTTTTTTGAACATTTCATTTGACGTCATCGTCATTATCAAAAGATTCGATTGAACTTGATAATTCGACAGAATTTTGAAATTTTGTCTGAACATCGTTTCGAACATCTGTAATCAATGTTTGAAAAATTTGTCATTGTTGTTGCGTGAATTTCGTGTTTTGTCAATTGTTATTTTCGTTCGTCATATTTGAATTGAATGCGAAAATAGATTCGATATTTTCTGTGTTTCGAAAAATGATGTTCAGCGAAACTATGATGTTGTTTCGTCGTTGAAAAAACGACGTCGACGAGATGATTTGAAATTTACGACGTAAATTTTTCGAAAAATGAGCGTAAAAAATATCAAAAAAAATATTTGCAATCGTCGATTTTAGATCAAAAATGAATGACGTAATTCGATCACTAATTCAATCGAAAAATGATTGATTGTTTCGATACGTTTCGATGACGATCACGAAAGCTTTAAAATTTTTGCGAAAACGAGTTTTGTCGACGATTCATTCTGCTGAATAGACAATGTTTGTCGAGATTGAATAACTAATAATTGACAACGATGTTAATTTAAAACAATTAATTACGATGTTGTTCACAGTAGCTTCTGCAAATGTATTGACAAAATAAATTGAATCAATTGTATCGATGTAATCGAATAACTCAAACGCAATGCGAATGATTTGTGATGTGAAAACAATCAAAATGATTTAAATGAAAATGATGTGTCGTATTGAAATCTGAGATAAAATGATGATAAACAAAACAAAGAGAAAAAAAGCGAATTGAAATTTTCAAAGTTTGTTGAACAAATTATCTGTTGATGAAAAGACAAATGAAATCGTTGAATTGAATTGCTCGAATCAAACAAAAACTCGATGATGAATTGACGCTCAAATGTGTCGTCATTGAGCGATGACAACACGAATTCAAGCGAAAACTTGAAATGCTCAACTATTTGAAAAAAAAATCAGTCGTCTCTACTGAGAATTGTAAAAAGTCGAGAGAGCGTGATTGAATGATTCATTTTCAAATGAGTATTGATTGTTGATGAAAATGAATGATTGATTTCGATCGACACGTCAAATCGAGAGAGCAACGAAACTTTCGACTGCGACAACGAGATCAATGATGAATAATTGACATTTAAAATCGTATGCTATCTCGAAAACTGATACGTCAAAAACAATTGATGATGTCGATTTGTTTACGTACAAATCATCGTTTGAATGATGTTATCAATTGTTATGCGTAATGTGTGAATTGATTGATTTAGAAACTATGAACGACAAAATGTCAATTTATGTACAGTAATTGCGAGTCAATTGTCTGATCATCATTCATTTAGTATGAAATGACGACAGAATTTTTGTCAAAAGTCATGTCAGAATATTTGATTTAAATTCATATCATCTAATCTGATCTTGTGTCATAACAAATACTATTTCAATATAACGACGAAAAAATGTTGCATTTCGTTGTTTTTTACAATCGCAACATGATTTCAATCGAATGCAATTACGAAATTTATAACAAAAAATTATTAATCATCATTCGTTGTTTAAAGCATTGACGTTTTGAATTCGAAAACATCGAAAAATCGATCAAAATTTTCATCGATCACAAAAAATTGAAAATTTTTATGACGTCGAAAAAATTCACTTCTCGTTAAACTCGTTGAGCAGAAATTCTTTCGAAATTCAACATTGTCATTCAATTTCAATTCGAAACTCAAAACGTTAAAACAAATGTTTTGATTCGTATGTTTGATTTTCGATTCAAAAACGAAATTGATGAACGACATCAATATCGAAAACAAATATTATTCATTTCAAAACGATTCGAAATTTACGCGATAGAATTTGACGAATCTATCTACGAACGAATTTTGATTATCAATAAAATTGACGATGATTGCACGACATATCGTGAAATCATCGAACAAAATTTCACATCAATGAACGAAATCGATTTACGAAATTGCAATGAAAAAAACGATGTTTTATATCGAAATGATCGATTATGAATGTTTGTCGACGTTTTTTTACTCGTTGATTTTTTCAAAAAAATTCATGAATTTTCGATTTCGAAACATTCAAATTTCAATCGTATGAAAAATTTTATACGTCGCGATTATTATTGATTCAACATGCGCAAATTCGTTCGTCGATACGTACGCAATTGTTATGAATGTCAACGTACGAAAATTTTTCGAAATCGAAAAAATGATTTATTCATTTTTTTGATCATTTTTTTGCAACGTTGAATCGACATATTTATGAATTTTATCATCGAGTTGTTCGACGTTCACGATCACAACGTCATTTGCACGATAATCGACAAATTTAATAAAAAACGTCATTACGTGTTTTGCATCGTCGACGATGAAAATACAAATGCGAAAATCACGATCAAAATATTTATCAATTACGTGTTTCGTACGCATGAACTATTTTTCTTTATAACGTTAAATCGAGAATTTCAATTCATATCATTCGTTTGACAAATTTTCTGCAAAATTTTCGACATCAAATGTAAATTTTTCATCGTTTTTCATTCAAAAATCGATGAACAAATCGAAAAAATTGATCAAAATATCGAAAAACAATTGCGACAATATTGCAATTACATGCAAAACGATTAAAACGTTTGATTGTTTATGATCGAATTTGCAAACAACAACGCGATATTTGCAACAACAAAATTATCATCATTTTTCATCAATAAAAATTTTCATTTTCGTATGAGTTTTTCATTAAATTTTATCTCGTATGTTACAACGAAAAACGATTTTTGATCGTCAAAACAAAAAATATCATCGACACAATGCAAAATATTTTCAATTACGTACGAAATCATGCAAAAATGATTCAAAAACGTATGATAATTCAAATCAACAAATATCGAAAAATCGTGAAATACGTCGAAAAAAATTTCGTTTTTTTGAATCGACGAAACATCAAAACGATCAAATCATTTGACAAATTTGATGACAAAAAATTAAAATCGTACAAAATGTTAAAACGTATGAACAATTTTTATCGATTCGAATTATCAAAAATCATGCGAATTTACGATGTGTTTCATTGTTGATTTTTTCGCAAAAATTTTCGTGATCTTTTCGAAAATCAAATTAACGAATTTTTCGATTCAATTATAATCAACGAGAATTTCGAATGAAAAATGAACGATATTTTGAAGTTTCGATATCATTACAATCGTTTTCAATATCGTGTCAATTGATCGAGTTGATTTCATGATCGAACGTGATATTATGTCGATAACGAAAAGTTCGATAATGCTTTCGCGACGTGATGAACGATTTTCATCGTATTTATTTCACGACAACAAATTCAAAATCGTTCAAAACGTTGATTTCAATATTTCAAATCGTCGTCAGCGAATCAAATTTCTCAGCGAATCGTCGTCGCTTTCGAAAAAAAATCGTCATGTTGACATTAATCGAAACTATTTTCGATTAACATTTGACGTTACGAATTCAATTTTCACTCATTTGCTTTTGATTTCACGATTTTTATTCAACAATTTAGTTTTTATTATTTTTTCGATGTTATTTACAGTCAAAATTTACATCGCATAAAGAATTGAATCGTGTCAAAAATATTTTCAAAGATTGTTGTCAAATTTTATCGAATTTTGAGATGACAATAGAATACTAGAAAATGAAAAATGATGATCGTGAAATTTCTGAATTTTGCGATCATACAATTTGATCAGCAAAATTCTCAACAAAATTTTTAAATCTCGAAACAACAACGAAACGTCGAGACGACGCTCGCGAAAAGAAAAAAATAATGTTACGAACATGTTTGACAAATAGATTTGACAAATAAATAGACGATATGATAAATGATTGAGCAAATAGATTTAAATCGAATTATGTTTTAATTTCTTGACGAAATTAGCGTGATTTGAAATTTGACGTTCGCACACTGTTTGCAACTTCATCATTTTGTACATATTTGTTTCTGCAAACTTATTGTCTTCGTCTAATTAATCAATAATACGTTTATTCAAGCACGACTCATGATAAAAATTAACGTTCAATTATCATTTCGTATACGAGAAACTCGACGAAAATATGATGAAATTCGCACAACGTACTCACGATTTTCTAAAACGTTTAAATCATCGTTGTTATTTCTCGACTAATATGAAACATGATTATTGAAACGTTTTGATGCATTTTGAAAATCGTCATTATTTGATTTTTCATGTATCAAATATCGATCAATTACAATCTATTCGCATGTTTCAAAAAACGAGAATTTCGTCATTTATTTTTATCGAGTTAATCAACATAATATTCGATTTTATATCAAATTCGAATACAGAGTCGTCACTATTACATGCATTGAGAAAAACATTGTTTTTTGACATATTTTTTTACATTGATGACATTTTCGAAACACATCGTATTTTCGAAAAACAATACAGTTTTTTGAAAAATCACTTTTTTTTTCGATTATTGTGATCTCAAATGCGAATCTCTCTATTCAAATTGAAAATCGAAGTCATTGAACTCAAAACACTCGATCAACTACATCGAATCGATGAGATTTTGAACATCAAACAGAAATTCATGAATAAAATACGCAATTGATCAATTTTTCAAAATGTCATTGCAATACGAAGCTTTCTAGAAACGATACAATCTATTAGACGTTGAATGTTCAATTTCGATGAAATCGCGAAATCATTACAACGAATCTGCGACAACAAAATCGAATGACGATGATTCGAATTCGAGAATTTGTTTTTTCAAATTTTGAAAAGAGTATGCTTCAACGTAATGAACATGTTTGATCATGATTTCACGTTGCTTTGTGAAATCTATATTGACGTTTCAATATACGATGATGACATCTACATCAATCAATTGCAAAACGATGAAAACAAATCAATTTTGTATAATTGCGTCTCGTTCAATTCAATTCAACGTAATTACGATATTTACAAACGAAAATTGTTCACGATTGTTCATTTTACTAAAAAGTATGAGCACATTTTTGATTCGAAAAATCGAAACACAATTCACATCGATCACAAATCGCTCGTGAGATTCATGAATGCGCAAAAGCACGAGAATATTTATGCTCGTTGAATCAACAAATTTCGAAATCACAATATTCAAATCAAATAAATTGAAAACAAAAAAAATCAAA
This sequence comes from Physcia stellaris, assembly GCA_018902385.1. Classification (NCBI taxonomy): domain Eukaryota; kingdom Fungi; phylum Ascomycota; class Lecanoromycetes; order Caliciales; family Physciaceae; genus Physcia; species Physcia stellaris. Next base: position 28,484 of record JABSSW010000068.1, read on the forward strand.
TGATGAACGATTTTTCACGCGTCATTTTCAACAAAAAGAATTGCGAACTCGATCAATTGATTAAAAATTTGCATCGTGAAATCATCAAACATAAAAACGATATTGAATGATTTTGAAAAATCGACAAGAGCGAATATCGCGATACGTTGAAAAGATTGTTTGCGAAAAACGAAAAACGAAAAATCGAAAAATACGATGAACAAATCATTGCTCGAGTAGATTGAACGTTTTATTGTGTAAAGAAACAATGCTTTTTGTTCGATTTTACGTCATATGATGCAAAGAACGATTCGAAATTACATGCGATGATTCGAAGTTTTCAAGTCGAAAATATAATCAGTGAGAGAAAATCGAATTACATTCAAAAGATTTGATACTCAAATATTTATGCATATTACGCACAAAAGAAATCATCGAAAAATTTGAACAAAACAACGATGACAACATTCAAACGTAAAATCAACAATTATCGATGAAACGAGTCAACAAATCGATTATTGCATATCTACGTTGAAAAATGATGTATTTGTATCACGAAAACAAAAATTGCATCGTTGTTGCAGAAAATTCATGACGAGATCGAGCATTTCTCGTCAAACATCGTTTTTAATCGCATCAAAAATCGAATATATTGATTTTTCATGATTTCAAATGTGAAATTATACATATTGAGTTGTTTGCAATGTGCTCAATGAGTCGTGATTGCACGTCAAATCTCTTTGCATTCAATTCAAACGTATCAATTTTACGATTTGTTCGACATCGATTTCATCGATTGATTTGATTTCTCTGAGCACGAGTACAAAAATATTCTTAATATAATTGATTATTTCGTTGAAACACTATTCGCGTATTCAACATTCGATATTTTTGCTTTTGACGTGAAACAAATCTTTGATTATCATCAAAATAATGAGCATTTTATGTTTGCGACAGTGTATTGAGACGCGAGTTCAACATTCAAATCGATGAAAATAAAAAAAATGTTTGATGATCGTGACATTATTTGCATATTTGTTTCAAATCAATTTCATAAATCAATCGACATGATTGAACGAAACAATAAAATACTCAAACATGTCATGAACAAAATGAGAAAATCGAACGAGAATTTTTTTGATATTTTTCGACGAGCAGTCTCTGTCTGTAACGATCGTCATATAGAGCATTTAAAATATATTCTCAATCAAATTTTGCATGATATCGAGTTTTTCAATTTCGTCGTCGTTCGATTTGTACAATTTTTACAATTGCTCGAAAAAATAATGTTTTTCAATCTCGACGAAATGTTATCGTTGATATGAAATCATATGACTAAACGCGAGAAAATTTATAGAAATGTAATAAAACGCATGACGAAAATCAAACAACGCATGAAAAAACGTTACGATCGTGAAATTAAATTCAAATTATTCGTGCTCGATCAATACGTGTTTCTTCGTGACATCAATTTTATTTTTGACAAAAACGTATCTCGATGACGTGAATCATTCGTTATCGTTGATTCGACAAACGAGCACGAATTCAATTATCATTTTTTAAAACTCGATGACAAAAAAATTTCGAATCAATTTCACGATGATCATTTACGATTTTTTTTTGTTCGCGAGAAATATCTGCGCTCGACCAATGAGAAAATTCTATCAATCATGAAGAATTTCAGAAAAACGAGAAAAAAAACGATGAAAAAAGCGAAACAAAAACGAGAAATCAAAAAATCATTTGAGCAATTTATTCAATACAATTCGATCTCGATCAAATATCGATAAAAAATTCATTTGATTGTCATACAAATCGAAATTACGTCATCGATATGTTGCAAAATCTCGAATCGTTCAAAAACGAAATTTTCGAATCAATATACGATTTCGACATTTCGAATTTGCGAAACGATATTTCGTATGCGAAGTCTGTTGATCAAATTGAATCTTTGTTTATTATTTGATGTAAATTTCTTCGATGATTTTGATGTTTCGAAAATTGTTGAACGATCACACATTTCACTAATTTGTTTGAAATTCAATGACAAAATAACGATGACGTATGAATATCGACGCTGTCGCTCAAAAGAAAATTAATAGATTGTCGCTGAAAACAGCGATTTGTTGTGTAAAAAAGCTGTTGAAAAAAAATAACAAAAAATTGATTGAAAAATCAATTGACAAATTGCACGTGATTAGTTTTAAATGTTTGATATTCGATCTTTTACATAATCATTTGTAGCATTTTTCTGTTTAATCATAATTGAAATCATTTTACATCTGTTTCATTGATTTTGATAATTGATTTCATTGAGTCTCGATTTCGTACGATTTACATCTGTGCTAATTATTCTCTTTTCTTCTGACGAACTCACATTGAACTTCACAGAACAACATTCAAAAAGAAACAAACGATAGCTCGATTCGGAAAAAACGTCAATTTTAGAATTTCATTCATGTCGATTCATGTTATCAAATTCCAGAGACGGGTAATCTTGATTTGATGCGTACTGTGAATGATTGGCTGTGATAAACTCTAGTGAGCTAAATGTATTGTAATTATAAAACGTCTGCAGTATCGAAGCTTCCCTTTTCTGACTGCACATCGAGCCCTAATAAAACCCTAAATTCTTCCACGGCGTCTAAATGTATTCAGCCGCGGCGGGCTCCGCGGCGGGCTCCGCGCCGCAACGGAGGCATGAGGGTGTAACTCGTATGGATGCTGGGAAACACTGCGCCACCAAATACTAGGAAGCCAGCACACCCTCCTTAATGCGTCCGACAAATCGTTGCGGTTGTTGGTTCTCTTTGCATATGAACCCATAACATTCAACGAGTATGGAGGCCAGAAGGGCTATGACGACCTCGCTGTCCACCTCTTACCTCCGCCTTACGCCTACGAGCACACGATCAGATCGAGCATGGCAAGAAGCACAGCATGAAGGCACAAACATTGTCATCAATATCAGCAGCAATAATGGATCAACGGGGAGAGGCATCCTCATCGGGATGCTCTCTGCATTTGGATCAGCCGCTTTCGTTGTCCTCATCTTTGCCATCTTCTACTTCTTCAGATACACAGGTCCGGGAAGGATATTTTTGGATCGAATAGGAAGACCAGGAGAGTATGATGATGAACAGGCGTTGGCGAGGGAAGAAGCGGAGGCGTTGGAAGAGATGGATGATATACAGAGGCTAGAGTACATGAGGGCGAAAGGTATTCAGCCGCACGTCGTGAGTCGAATTAGGCCGGTATATACTGACGATGCTGTTCTTTGAACAGCTTTCATTCAAGCCAATCCACCTGAAACGATGCAGACCGATATATCATTGTCCCAATTCCTGGCGATACAAGAAAAGGGCGTCTCCGCCTGGGAGTTCGAGCCCGAGCTCGAGATCGCAAATTGCTTCGTCGAAGCCCGCACAGAGATCGAGTTCTTCGACTCCGAATGCAGCGTCCAGAGCAACCTCCCGATACCAAAACAAAATGAAGTCTACTACTGGGAAGCCAAAATCTACGACAAACCCGAATCAACCTTGATCAGCATCGGCGTAACCACGAAACCATATCCCCTCTTCCGATTACCCGGTAACCACCACTCCCGTCTCACCTGTATCCTTCTCTCGTGTCCGCCGGATGGCCGCTGACATGTGCTACGTAGGCTGGCACAAATCCTCCATATCCTACACCTCGCCCGGCACGCGGCGCCACAACCAACCCTTCACAGGCACCCCCTACGGCCCAACTTACGTCCAAGGCGATGTGATCGGCGTCGGCTACCGTCCGCGTACGGGCTCCATCTTCTTCACCCGCAACGGCAAAAAGCTAGACGACGTAGCCCACGGCCTGAAAACGCAAAACTTTTTCCCCACCGTCGGCGCCAACGGGCCCTGCACCGTCCACGTCAACTTCGGTCAATCGGGCTTCGTGTTCATCGAGGCGAATGTCAAGAAATGGGGTCTCGCGCCCATGACCGGCAGCCTGGCGCCACCACCACCGTACGGCAGTGAGCAGGGGAGCATACTCCTCGAAGCCGGCCGGGAAGGGCAGCCTGAGGGCGGGGGGTACAATGTCTTTTCCTCGCATGGCCGGAGCAGGAGCGGGAACTTCCGAGTCGCGCACCTGCCGCAGAGTCCCGGGCCCGTGAGGAGCCCGACGGAGATCTCGTTGGCGCAGTTGGCGCATATACCGAGCCAGGAGGATATCGGCGAGGGCACTAGTCGGAGTGTGAGGGGCGATGTTGTTGGGAGGAGGGAAAGGGAGGGCGAAAGTCCGGTGCATCCTGGCGAGTTGGTGCCCTTGCAGCAGCAGCAGGGACACAGACAGGGAGAGGATTACGGGGCCCCGCCGCCGGAATATACTTCCCCTGAGGGCAGCTTGGCACGGAGGGATAGCGACGATAGTCAAGGGGCCGATGGGAGGGAGAGCGAGAGGAGATCGGGAGTAGGTCGGAGTGAAAGATATAGGGGCGGGGAAGAGAGGCCGCAGGTGCCGAGCTACGATGTCGCGGTTGGGAATGAACCGGAACCGGGGCGGAGGGGGAGGAGAGATGATACCCAGGATGCTACGGAGCGATGAGGTTTACGATACTAGCTATGTCTTTTTTTCTTGCCTTTTGGGAATTTCGGGATTCGTGTGGGATGGGGGATCTAAGGCGACATTCGTTATCTGCCGGCATCCCTTTCTGGCATGGAGGGAGGGATGGATGGATGGGGTATATAGTAGCGAGCGGACCTTTGTTTCGAGCAAAGGACGAAAAAGGGGGAAAGTGGATGTGGTTGTACAAAGTAAGAGGAGAGAAAAGCAGAGCAGAGCACAGTAGATACGTCCTTGGCTTTTCGCTTTTATGATCTCGTCTCTCTGGCTTTCTCGGTTTTTCTTCTCTTTTTAGATATTCTTGCTCTCTCTCTCTCTTCTTTTTATCGTCACTGTACGAGTACTACGTATTGGTAATAAGTGGTGCTTACATATTTGTAGGATCCACCGATTACCCGGCTTCGGGCGGAATCAGAAGACGATGTTGTTTTCATATCGTTTTCATATGCTTACGGGTAAGCGTGTTATCATTCTGGGTGTATTGATGGCAATGCATTGGAGGCGAGATAGCACCATACCAGATTATGGGATATATACACCAGTCATCCGCTCTTTCTCGCACCTACTACCTCCAAAGCAGATCGTCTCATTCCATCCCATCCCATCTCATCCCATTCCAGCGATCAGCATCTCATCATCCCAAACCCAGTCCTCTCCTCTCCCTTTGTTCTCCCCACAAGTCTTCGAAAAAGGAAAGTTACCCAGAACTCAGACCCTGTCAGATTAATCACTATTCTCATATCCTCTAAAACGTCAAATCGCTTCAAACCGAAACCCCAGCTCAAAATAATCAAGATCCCTCTCTCGTTATTCGACTTTTTAGAAGTCAATAATGATGATGAAAATGAATATTTATGCAAGAGTTCTTGTAGATGGAGTTATGTATGGAGAAGAGTGTGAGGGTTAAGTTTGCAAAAAGCGTGGAGATGGGGTTTGGGAAGGACTTTTACTGGGGGTATTGGGTGAAGAGTAAAGGAGATCAGAGGATCGAGGCTGATTGAGATGCGGATACCTAGCTCCCTCGACCATTGGAGGGGAGAGGCTTGTAGGGATGGCTTTGGATGATTGAGCTTCTTTCTTTCGCCGTGAGGGAGGGAGGGAGAGCAAGTGCAGTTTTCGTAAAAGAAGAAAAATTAGAATCTCAATGTAGCTGTTCGATGGCGCGTGTAGGTAGGATAGTCTAAAGTAGTAATTCCATTTCAAAAGTTCCACAAGATGCACGCTCCTCTCACGGCTCACAGATCTCTAATGCTTACAATGCTTGTTGTCCCGTTTTCCCCGTTCCCTTTTCTCATTCCATACATCCAGAAACGCCCCATTGCCTCCTGGGCAGTAATCCAAACCGCAAAACACAAAACGTCATACTATCCCTCGAATTCCCATGAACACAAATATCCGCTTCATCCTACCTTCATATCTCTTCCAGTCCTCTAAAGCCACACGCTCGTCCCAGCCTTACTGATCTCAAACACGACACCCAGGCCCGCATCCCGCTCATAAGACTCCAACTGCGCCAGGATCGTATCCCCCACATTCGGCCCATCCTTCAGATTATCCTTCACATGAATCACAATCACCCTCACGCCTTCCAGCACACCTTTCGTCCGCGACGAGCGGCGAGCGGTGACATTGTCTTCGTCCGCCATCGGCTCGGCCAAGGGAGTTGCTTCGATTTCGGTCGCGGTGGCGAGAGAGGGCGTGGGTTTCGTCGCGGGACTGACGCTCGATTCGCGCTTTGAGCGACGGCGAGTAGCGTGAGAATGGGCGCGGCCGCGAGAGGAGGGAGCGGGAGAGCCTTCCGCGTGAGGGGTTCGGAAGCCATTACTCTGGATCTGGCCCTGAGTCTGGCTTTGGCGTTTCCGTTTCCGATGCGACGTGGGTTCGATGGTTTCCTCGCCGTATTTGACGTTTGCGACTTCGGCGGCTAGCACTTGTAGTTCGGCGATTAGGTGACGGGGGTTGAGGTGGCCGAAGAGTGCTTTGTCGGGCTGGCTGTCGTCGTAGCTGCATTCGATCAAGATGCCGTGGAGGGTACCGGCGGCGATTTTGGGCGCGGCTTCCGTCCAGACTTGTTTGGTGCGGGGAGTGAGAGAGATGCTGTCTGGCTCGACGTCGCCGAAGATGAGGACTTCGTGGCCGGTATGGTCGTCGCGGAGAAAGAACGCTGTGCTGTCGCTTACGCAAATTCTTTCGTTGGGAAGGCTGTAGCTACGGTCCGGGGTCTCGTGGCGAGATCCTCGATTGGAGGTTTGAGAATTCATGTTGTGGCCTGTGGTGTCGGCGTGGCTACCACGGTGATGGTGGCGTCGCATACATGTTCCGTGACTAATGCTCCAGCATTTCACGGTTAAGCCGTCGCAGATTTCGATGTAGCCTTGACCTTCACCGTGGCCGAGGGCGACATTACCGCCTTCTGTAAGGCGCATGTAGGTCACGAGGCCAACACCTCCATCTTCGTCAGACAAGTTGGGCCATATGACGTCGTTGAAGATATGGTCTTTGATGGCCTCTACGGTTGACGGTAGAGCAGCAAGACGTTTTGGAAAGGAAGTTTGCTGAAAAGACGCGGTATTGACAGCGAAACCTGAGACATGATCCAAATGCGGATGACTGATAAGGTAAGTGGGAATGAGGTAGCGGAGAATGTGAGCAGCATTCGCCCTCGCGGACTCAAAAGGAACTTCCAGAGAAGCAAAAGGACCCGTGGTCAATTCGCGTGTGGATTTCCCACTATCAGGGGCTCCTATTGGAGAGGCGAGTGGATTTGAATTTGAAGCCTGCGAGGCCAGAGCCGCAGGCACACCATTGTTACCGTTGGATTTTGATCTCGCTCGATTGTGACTTGCATAGGGTAGTCGTGGTGGCGTTCGAGGTATTGCATTCGGTAAATGCTCTTCTAAAATCTTGATAATAGCGGCTAAGTGTATGCCGGCATCGACGGCTAAGACAGAACCCTTTGACCATTGCGTAGCCGTGGATCTAACAAGAAGGCCGGTCACATTATCTTCAGTAGGACCGCCGCCAGCACCCTTTGAGGAGCAACATATGTCAGTTTGCTGACTCAAATACGAAGGACAAAGAACATATAAGCGCGCTACGGCCAAGGATCATGCAGCAAAAATGAAAGCGCAGGACAAGTGCAGATAAACACCCGAGACAGACATGGGTTCAACGCGACATGCAATATTTATTATCGATATGGACAGGAATCGCCCGTTTGTTCTTGCGATTCACCTTTCTCCATCGCGTTCGTGCGTTTGATAGGCGCAGGACTCACCAGCACTATGATATGAAATGCCGGTGGATTGGCCAAATCTCTCTCAGCGTCTGCCGAGTCTGCCTCATCCGTTTTCATCGATTTGATCCGTGTTCGACGCCTACTTCGGCCGGTATGGGAGGCGCTCAGTAAGCTGGGTGACCCTGTGGGCGCGCGATCAGCGGTCTACTTCCTTGTGATGCACATGCTGACACCTGTTCATGGCTTACCCTGCCCAATGGCCCTTGCCACACCTAATTAGATCCTCGGCTGCTACTTGTTCCAGCAGGTACCTGAACTGGGTCGCTGCAGGTATCCGTCGTCGGGTTGGGGGAGGTTCGCGAGGGATTCAGGATTACAGCCCCAATTGTAAGAGCTGCGTCAACAAGAAGTCTAAAGATATCGCAATGCCAGGTTCCCTCGGAGTGAAGGGGAGAGTTTGCAGGATCTTGATAATAAGTGACAGTAAGTACACGAGCACTTTCTATGCCAAGGCTGAGATGCAGTGATAATACCACCTCAGCTAAGCCCAATCTCGACTCCAAATAAGCAGGTCATGTGACGTTGGTCAACCCTAAGTTCGGTTGTGAGCGAATTGAGGAGAGATACTCCGTCCTTAATACTTGAGCTCGAATGGTTGAAAAATTTGGGATAGAAGCATGGATATCAGTGGCTCATATCCTTATGAGCTCTGATTATCTAACAGAATCACTCGCAGCAGCCAGCACATACGTTGACGCAGTAAATGAAGGCGCATGACGCTGAAGGATCAGCAACGGGTTTGAAAGCTCCATGAGCACGAATATACTGACTGTCACACTTGGAAAACGTCTGTCTAACAACTCATATATCCGCGTCACCTCCCATAGATACATCCGAGTAACAACCGCACAGTGTGACCTGCGTCCTATTTCCTCTCTGAAAGTCGGGATAATGGATATTCCTCACGCCCAGACAAATCTCTTTAATGAATGACCCCATTGCTCCAGATATCCTGTGCTCTTCTTGGCTTCGCTGAGCGAAATGATGTCGTTCTCTTCAACAAAGTCACTAGCTATATCTTCCACTCCTCGCTCAGGCTTGGTTGTATCCGCGGATGCGGCCTTTTCGATTTCTTCACAGATGTTCCTAATCAGCTCTTTCTCGCTGACTATGTGAGTCCTCTGGGTTTCTTTGGCATCCGCATGACTCGAGCGGGCAGGTAAAGCCTTGAATGCCAGGAGCTTGATCTCGGGAGCCGAGCCACGTCCGCTGAGCCGCGCAAGCACGCCGAAGGATGGTAGGTAGCTTGGGCTTGTTGGGCTAGCCGTTGGTGCCGGATCCTCCTCTTTAGTTGGTACACTGCTTAATGAACGTGTATTTCTCCTGTGCAGGTCGCCATTGCCAGGCTTATATTTGATGATCAAGCCGACATTCCTCTGTTCATCCATTTGCTTGGTGGTTAATGTGGATGAGATGTAGGTACCGCGCATGATTCCCAGGATGCTTCTTAAATCTACCCTCTCAAAGGACGAAACCTTCTCAATATTCCAGTCAAAACGAACAGCGTAGAGTGCCGCATCCGTGAGTAGTAACACAATCTCCTCGAACGGAAATGTACGAACAGTGTTCGGTTGCTGAGGACTGAGCAACGTCCAACCGCCAATGAAGTCTTCCCCTTGGTCTGGTATCACAATCTTCACACTTGTTTCGATAGCATTGGCCTGGATTTTAGGCATTGAAATCGCAGGATCCCCGCTCATCATTTCGGCTTCAAAATCTTCAAACACAGACGAATCGACTTTTCCCAAAAGATAGTCGATAGCTGCTTGGGAGAAAAAGTCATTAACTATGTTGTTGTAGTAGCGCGATAGGGTGAGTCCAAAGTCATTAAGTGCACCGCGATAATTGCGTTTTCTTGTTCGAGTGTAGTCTCCCTTGAGTGCTGCTGTCGAAGAGTATTGCTTGGATATGGCGTCTCCGTTATCAGCCCACAACGTGTTGAACCACTGCGTGTCAGGGTCTTTCTCAAGGTTGATGTCAACGCCTTCCTCTTTTAATTGCTTTTCTAAGATCCTTGATGCGCAAGCACTTTGAGCAACGTTCGTCCTGTCCAAGCAGTCCATGCAATTGGTTCGCACGACTCCTATTTGCTTCTTCAGTAGCCTCCCTCCTCGATCAACTGTCCACCCGTGTCTAGCAAGCTGTGATTCGAGTGAGTCCACTAAAAGACTGACATTCTCGAATTTCATGCCTTTGCAGACAGTGTGAAAGTCGAACCACTCAAAACCTATCGAAGTTCCACTAACACCACCTTCCTCATTAAGATGCTTGGTCTGCTTCTCGTATTCTTCGCCGATGGAAGCTTCACCACCTGCTTTGTCCACTAGTAATGCTGCTTGCACAGCACCATATCTGGTCACGATGTTAGAAAAATGGAGTTTAAACGCTCTGTGATTTGTCTCGAAGGAATGTTGCAGGACTGGGACGGGCTTGAACGCATATGGGGACTGAGAGAAGAATAAGGGTATTGAGCCGCGTATCTGAGTAAAAGAATAGACCTTTTCTGTTTCGGGCCAGGAAGGCTTGGAAAGGATTTGTTCGGTCTCTACACTGTTCGCTGTATGGCCTTGATCATCAACACCTCGGCGAAGATATCTTAAGCCAGGCCGCATGACAGATCTTCGAGAGATCAAAGTTATAAGAAAACTCGAATGTTCGACATTGTCCTTCTGTGTTTGCAGTACGTCTTGAATGTCCTCTTTAGCCTCGGAGACCTTGCTAGCAAGGTCCGTCGATTCAGCGTCAATGGAGAAGACTCTTTGACCGACGAAGCCCTGCATCAACGGCACAACATATGCATGGTGTGAACCATCTATGAATGGGGATGCTAAATGGTGATTCCAAAAGAACTGAACCTATTAATTACGTCGACCAACTTGAATGAGACTAACAAAAAGTAGAACATTGTCGGTCACTCACCAATGGATCAACAGCTTGATGTAACGTTTCATCTCCACCTCGCCTTCCTTGAGTTCCAATCCTTCTAGTGATGTCATAGTCGTACGAATAGAAGAAACTGCGCGATGAGAGAAGCATTTTCGTGGTGCGTAGCAATTTGGGCAACAGGTTATTGGTTACATTGCGCGCTGATGTATCCTCTGAACTTTCACCGGCTTCTTGCTGTTCCACTGTAGACTTGTCTCCCTTAGCAGAGCCGTTGTCACCTGGCGTGGATGAACCAGGAGCCATGATCCTTGCATTCCCATCCTCTGCTAGAGATCCTTGCGACTCATCCTTAACGGCAGCCTCTTCGCTCATTCCCTGGGCACGTCTTCCATCGGTTTTCCACCCCTTACTGGAGAACCACCTTTCCGCGAAACGGCCATATTGGCCCTGCTTACCGATAACATCTTGAGCAATACTGGTGCTCGTGGTAGGGTTCCCAGAGTCGGATTGCGTTTTAGGCTCTGCTGAAACGTCGCGATGTCCTTCGCCAGACAAGCTGTCGTCCAAATGCCCGTCTTCCTCGTCAGAGCTCCCGATATCTTGATCCAGACTTGTGTCAGCTCCTGACTCTTGCCTCGATGTCTCATTAGCCTGTCGAATGGCAGTGGATGCATCTAATTGTGAGGATAGGGGTATGATAGAAACTCCTGTAACGACATATATTGGTGATCCACGGATTAAAGCGACTTGTTGCCGACGAGAGATGGATATAAGATACGCGTTCGAAGCAACGCTCAGTAGTCCTACATCGTTGTCTCAGTCCAAGGAACCCACGTGAAACCAGTGAAAGATCGACTACCAACAATGCCATGAGCATCGAGAGAAGTGCTCGGAATGTCTCTCGAAGTTCCATGCCCCAATGACGAGATCTTATGTGACTTGTAGGATATCCGAAGGCTAGGCGTGGAGTGCTGATTACGCTGAGTGACAGGCTGCAGGATAAGACCGTCGACTGCGGCAAATACGACCACCTTTCGCACCAGACCAGGCATACTGTTTGATCTCAAGACCGAAGACTTGTACCATCCTGACTCACCCCGACGTATGTCCAAAAAAAAAACCCTAAGAAGACTTCGTCATCGTCGAGATATCAACCCTAATCATGGATTTGGGATGGAGCAAAAATAATCAGCCCAAGCAGAGCACTGGTATATATGGGGATGTGCTTCAATGCCTCCAGTTATCTAATGGTCAAGTAATCAATCCGAGCCCTCCGCAGTGTCCCCGGCCCCAGTACGGCGTATAACGTCATAGGAATAAAAACCGATTACCCAACACTGTGGACGGTGGATAGCATCCATTGCAATCTACCACTGCCTGACACCGAGGACTAGCCCACTCCCATGCAAAGGGTATATCGGAGGGAGCTGTATCCTAGCCGGATGGAACTACGAAATGCCAAATCCCGTAACGCCAAGTGATGCAGCGCATACTGAAAATACTTGACGAGGAACTCTTGATACTGCACGATCCTGAATCTCTATAATGGTACATAGCCTAGCTCTTGAACTCCGGATGACCCCCATTTAATCTCCCATTCACGCTCGGTCGTGGCGTGGCACGTTCCTCATCACTGTCTTCGGTCAAGTCTGTCAGGCCAAAGCCGCCGTGTTCATCATCGTAGGAGTGAATGAGACCTTCTCGATCTCCTCTGGCGCCGAAACCTGCGCTTCCTGAGCTCGTCCGACGGCCGTCAATACTCCGTGAGGTTTGCATACTTCTCCTCGTCTGAAGGCCTGCGATGCCATCAGTCGGAACTCCGTCTTCGATTCGGCCGTTGAGGAGTTGACGGCCATCTGGGTCTCCCCGCGAGAGATTAAGGAGGTACACGCCCGTAAATATGACCAGAAATCCACATAGAAGTGATATAGTGTTCACGGCGTCGGTGGTATTGAAGCCACGAAAGAGAATGAAAGAGGCACAAAGCGTGGCAGTCGTGAAAGTAACGTAATACAAGGGGTTGACTCTTCACATCGGTCAGCTTTGCTTGCACCTATAATATGCTTGGGGTACTAACATATTGGTTGAAAACTGACTCAAAGCTTTATTGAAGTAGTTCATTTGGGTAAGTATACAGACGACCACTACAATGGCGAACGTATAAGTGGACGCGTGAGTGAATTGGTTATCCCCACCCAGGGTCAATTTCAGTGCGATCCCAAAAGCTTTGACAGACATGACCGAAACGGATCCGACCGTTGAACATATCGAGATATAAATCAAAGGATTCTTTTTGCCGTGCTTCGGGGCAACTTTGTAAATCATTACACTTGAGAAAATCGCGACGGCCGCGCAGTAGAACAAGAAGCCTGAGAAAGTCAGCACCTCATGACAAAGGCTTGTTAGATTGCCGGACCTGGATGTATCGCATATTGCAAGATTTCTTCCACCGTCTTGATTTCCTTGTCTGGAGGGGCGTGCAAGACGATTATGACTGACCCTATCAGACACATAGCACACCCGAGCTTGCCCAAAGTCCCCAGCTCTTCCTTGAGGAAATATGCGCCTAGGACAGCGCCGATCAGAACGCTCAGTGCCCCCAACGGTGTCACCAGGATCGCAGGTGCAAAAGCGTAGGCGGCGAAGTTAGCAATCTCGCCAATTATCAGTGTGACAATTCCCCCCCACCACGTGGGATTCTTCAGATAGGCAAAACCATCTCCTTCAAATCCATGGCGGTCACTGGCCTCAATCAATCCCTTTTTCGTTATTACGAAGCTCGTTCCAATGGCCATCGTGGACAGTATAGCCAGCGCGAGACCGATGTATTTGTCCTCTACCATGACTGCAATCTTCCCCTGGGGCCCAGCCCCAAGGCCTCGGTGGAAGCTCCCTCTCTGTACTTGTCGTCCACAACAATGGATCTCGAAGCGCTAGCTCCGCGGTGCTACGAAGATGCTCGGTTATTGCCTCAAGTCGCGACCAGGGATAAAGTAGAATTTGGACAGCTGCGGGTTTGGTAACAGAGCTTGCTGAGTGTCTTTAGTCGAGTAACTCTCAGAACTGGCCGGTTTGGAGCGAATGTCGAGAACGTGGCTCGTTTGAAGGGGGACACCTTGGAAGTCCCTTTGCGCTGTGCGCCCGATTTCGATTGTCTAATAGGTATACACACCTTTAATAACGATGGTATTGCAAAGTGAATGTCGCTTGCGCAATTCATGGGGTTTCGATTATTTGAGTGCATATTATTATTGACTGCGTCGAAAACGGACATTGCACCTTAATCTATTTCAAGGACACAGTACGTATCAGGGTCAGGGTTAGGGTCGATCTAGTATATCATTGGCGAGGTTGGGAGGCGTCAAGGGGCCTCAGGGGCTAAAACTACAATACCAAAGTTGTACGAGTACGAGTCGAGTTCGCACTGCCCCTAATGCATTGCCTGCGATGACCGCCATATCTGCTTGGCTATGCTCGAAGACTTTCAGGTTAAAGAGTACACAAGTCTGCAAAGAGCCAGATACTTTGGGTGCTATTCTTGATCGCCGAACCAGAGCTATCATTTACTATTTGTCAAGCATAATGGAAGATCTCCGTAAAGGCTTTGTGCCTCCCAACTTCAATCTCCCGCCAGTTCTTGAAACTATCATCATGGACAATAGTCCTCAATGACCGAGTAGATTCCTACTGATTCTCGCCGAAGACAACGCACAACCTCCACCGCAAATTCAAGGTCCAACCTAGAGGATGCCGTTTGGCAGAGCGCCATGTACGATCATCCCTGTGTCAGTGAAAAGTCGCTTAGATGGGCGTTGTCAGAAACGCCTGCAATGCTGGTACATAGGGGGGTATCATAGGGGTCGGCAAAGGGAAAAGGGGGAAGCTGAAATGGCGCTCTACCTACGCAGCGCCGAGGACTCACTCAAAGAACCTACCGTTGATGGAATAGCTCGCCGCGCTCCAGGAACTAAGCCGAACACCGAACCGCCCACAATGCCGCTCAATGAATCTCGAAAACAAAAAAGCAGGAGTTCGCTGCGATCTGCCCTCAGTGTCATGTACTTCGATCAGCCGCAGTCCTCTCATGAGGGCAGTCATTTGATAGGAGCCGTCGGTCCAGGAGAAGGGATCTTCGCTGCTCCATGATTGGTAAGGTTTCCGGGATGGGTCAAGTAGACCGGACGCGTTTGGCCTCTAGCTTGAAGTCAGTAAAAGTAAAGATAATGAAAGGAGAGAGAACGTCGGTGCTGACCGGAAGAAGTGCCGTTTTGTGCATGCTCATCATCACGAGCACGTTTTAGATTTGGTGAATTAGAAGCGGCTTTTGGGACCGGATCCCCTTCGTCAGGTATGGTGATTTCGTCGTCATCGTCATATGTGATTTCATCACCATCATCTACGAAGATTTGTGGGTCGCTCGACTCCAGTTTTTGGTATATGTGTTTGTTTAAAACATCATCATTCTGTGCCACGGATGTATGGCCGTGGGCTTCGCTCGAATGGAGCCTAAGATGTTCAACATCATTGGCGCTTGGAGTGAAGGTGATGTCCGGGTCATGTACTGTATCATCCTCGTAGATGTAATCTAAGTCGTCCTCGAAAGTAATTTCAGAGGTAGGCAAGCGACGAGCACTTTCAACGACAGTTTGGTTAGCGGTAGACTTCGCGGACTTGCCAATACCCTTTTGTACTTCGGGAGCCACCTCAGAAGCAGCATCTTCTTCCAATGTGTCAATATTTTCATGAGGGATAGCGATTCTGGCATTCTCTGGGCGACCTTCATGATCAAGAACGTCTTCGGGGTCCTCTGCCTCTACCAGTTCTGCTGGATGGAATGAAAGGTCTTCTTGTTCCTCGTCTGCAGTGCCATTGACCTCTTCTTTCAAACCTTGTGGTTGAGGGGGTGATCCATTGATGCGCTTGTCGATTCTATCCTGAGAGAATGTTCCTGGGTCAAGTCATCATTGGAGATATCGCTGTCAAGAGATTGTCCAATATTAGGTGGATGACCACTTTCTTCCTCTTGACGATCACCTCGAACCGTAGATGATCCAGATGAGCGTTCAGGAGCTGCTTCTTCATCGGAGTAGTCAATTATGTCATCATCGTCATCATCAACAAGGGCTGGTCCATGTGTACCAATCTGACTTCCATTGAATTCGTGTCGACTCTTGGAGCGATCTTCCTGTGTGGTATCATCCGACATTCTCTGTTTTACGTTGGCTTCACTGGGTAGATTCGCAATGCTGGAGGTCGCAGTCTTTGCTGCAATTCTATCCGCGGGTTTGAAAATCGCTTCATCAGAATAATGGGGTTCACCTTTGTAGGAGGTGCTGTCATCTGGACCTGGATCCTCATCGTCGACGCCGAAGGTATTCTCACCAACTGTGTTCGCCTTCATGTTCGTATCGTCCAGCTCATCGTCCGCTACAGGCTCATTTTCTTGAGCATAGTCATCGTCACCGCTGAGGTTTTCGGAATCATTTAGGAATTCTAGCTGTGATAAACCCTTACCATCACTAACGGCGGCCGTTAGGTAGTCGAGGCGACTTGAAACTTTATAATTAGTGCAAAGCTCTATGTAAAGCGGACCTGGACTTTCCAAGCCGTCGTTATGATTTAGGTTGACAAAAATGTCAAGTATTTGTGAAAGGGATGTCGTTGTGTACTCAGCGGATGTCTAGGTTTGAGATCATTAGTAAACTAGCTGAGACTTATGCGGATGGACACCTTACTTCATTGACTGTAAGACCTAGGTCCCCAATCTTGATCTCAAGTTCCTCTTCATCCCTTATGCTATCCGCAAGGACAGATTTGCAGTGACTAAAGAGACTACTGAGGCTCTCACTGGCATAAGATTCATTGTCAAGGAAATAGGTCTGCGACTGCTCTGCATCTTGGTCAACAGGAGGAAACAGCGACATTTCATTGCCTTGGTAGACCACGATAACAGGATGTAGAGACTCGACAGGATGTCCATCGTCTTCTTTACGTATCTGGTGGATATCATGGAGCTGGTCGCTGTCTTCGAGTCCGATCTGGATTAACGACACCGTCATGGGTGGCTGAGCATGTCGCTCTTCCGTAACGGATTTGAGATGTTCGGTGTTGTCTTGGGTAGAAGCGCTTCGATTTGGCTGTTCGGACACATGGTCAAATTTATTTTCTGTATCCGGTAACGTGGTCGACGGCAATTCTGAGTCTCCTTTATGGCTGTTGCTACTCTCCCCGTCAGTAGTATCGCGGATCTGATCTCCAGAATCAATATTATGCTCATCGGCTGGCTCGTTAAGGTCAATCTGATCTCCTGCCGGAAAGTCTCCAAAGTCTTGTACCTCAATACTATTCTCGACGCCCGGTGAATGGGGTTTGTCGTCTAGGTCTCCTCCATACCCTTCTACCTCTTCCCCTTCATAAGCTTGTAGATTCTGATCTAAAAGCGGCCTCCCTAGACTATCATCCATGGCAAGGCCTTCAGCGTCTTCTAAGTCTTCGTCCACGAGAGAGGCTTGCTCTTGGTGTGCCTGGTCAGTCTGACCTTCATCCACCATCTCGTCGTCGTTGACAGCTGTAGTCTCTGGATTCTCAAAGAGTTGCCGGTCATCTATGTCGTCAAGTTGCTCGTCCATATTATCATCATCGCCGATGTCAGGCACATCGTTCTCTATATCAAAGTCGATATCAATGTCATCGTCCGCAGACGCATGGCGACCCATGTCCGGAGAGAGCTGCATTGGGTCTTCTGTCGAAGGTAAATCAAGGCGAGGAGCGCTGATGTCACCTAGTGCACTCATCACGCGTACGAGTGGTGGGAGTCAGCTTGGGATAACAATTATCGAAGGGTGAAGCTGAGTTGGCTTTTTTGTCTCAATTGTTCTACGCCGATCAAATACTAGTAGAGAGATGGCGCAGCGGAATAGACCGGGTGAGTTGGTTGCAGAAGAGCTTCTTTGTCCTTGGTCAAGGAATGTGTCAGAAGGGTACCAGTGTCGCGTTGGTTGCATTTGTCCAGGCTTGGCGATTCCCAAGAAGTCACGTACTCGGAAGTGTCAGTAGGTTGGCTAAGCGCAGACCAAGTCTGTGTCTTCTGCTCGCACCGTGTAAGATGGATGGAAAGTGACAGAGTTTGAGTTGAGCATCATTTCCTGGGCTCGCGGCCAAGCCAGAATGACTCTAGCTTTTTGACGGGCCGCGAAGCCGTCGATTTCCCGGAGTTCACATTTACTTTAGGGTTTGAAGAAGCCAGAATTATTGAAACGCCCAGAAATGATAAAACGAATGCCTGAAGCAGAAGCTACGAAACCTTCCCCTTTGCGCGACTGCATTGACTCTCAATCTCGCCAATCATCCGCTCAGAGTGACAAGGGAAGTTGAGGCTAGATAGACAGCATGGTATTGTCCATATGGCTTTCTCCAGCTTTCGGGCTCACTGACAGCTAAAGGTGGTCCTCGCTGCCTCAATATGTACCCGCGGTGGGAAGGCAGTGCTCTCTCGCCAGTTTCGCGAAGTCGCACGTTCACGTATTGAAGGGCTGCTTGCCTCTTTTCCGAAGCTTGCAGACTCGGGAACACAGCACACAACGGTAGAGCAGGACAATGTTCGTTACGTTTACCAACCGCTCGACGAACTTTACATGGTTCTCATCACGAATCGGCAATCGAACATCCTTCAGGACATTGACTCTCTCCACCTGTTCGCTCAGGTGGTGTCTAGCATCTGCAAGAGCTTGGACGAGAGGGAAATCCTACGAAACGCGTACGAGCTTCTCAGCGCCTTCGACGAGCTTGTAACCTTAGGCTATCGGGAAAATCTATCTCTCGGGCAGATCAAGACATTCCTCGAGATGGAAAGCCATGAAGAAAGAATACAAGAAATCATTTCTAGGGTGAGCGGTCTGACTGTAAGTGCCTTGTCATGGCATGCTAATGATGGGCACAGAACAAGGAATTGGAAGCTACAGAAGAACGTAAGAGGAAAGCTAAGCAGCTTGAGCTCCAGCGTAAAGAAATGGCACGCAATAGTCGTGGCGCAGCACCCCGGGCACCTACCTACCCAACATACATTCCACCACCTCGCCCTGCGGTCAACGATACTTACGACACTTATGAGGCGGAGAAGAATCGAACTTTCAAGTTAACTTCACCATCAGAATCTCTTGTTCGTTGCTTACTTTGGGCAGGGCTGCTGCGCCGAAGGGCAAAGGCATGCAACTCGGCAAGAAGTCAAAAACCACGGACATGTTTGAGCGTGTTCGTGGGGATCTTGGCGGAGGACAAGTCGAGGAGACTGCGCCTCTGGTTTCGAATGCTCAGCCAATTGCACCAACGGAGAAGACATCATCTGCGCGAGTATCAGCATCTCTGGACCGAGATGCGATCCATGCAACAGTTGCCGAGACCATAACCGCTAAAATATCAAGAGAAGGCTCGCTCAAGTCATTCAACGTCAAAGGCGACTTGCAGCTTCGCATCTCGGACCCCAATTTGGCCAAGGTGAAGCTCGACCTGATTGCGAACGCAACCCATGGTGCCCAATTCCGAACGCATCCCAATGTTGATAAGAATTTATTCAACAGTTCCAAGACAATCCAGCTTCGAGACACTTCTAAGGGATTCCCGGCTAGTCAGTCCGTTGGTGTTTTACGATGGAGTGCAAGTGCTGCAGCTGATGCCAACGATGTTCTACCAATCTCCTTCACGGTTTGGACAAATCAAGGCTCAGATGAGTCTTGGACAGTTACTGTGGAGTACGAGTTGACTGGAAGCGATAGCCTTCGGGATGTTGTTGTGACGATACCGTATGCTACAAGCGAACCAGCCGTCTCAAGCTTTGACGCAGTCTATGAGGTTTCCGGCGATAGCTTGGAGTGGAATGTTGGCCCCATAGATGAGTCCAACGCTACCGGATCATTCGAATTTGAAGCACAAGCCAAAGATGAAGGAGAGTTTTTCCCCATGAGTGTTCGCTTCTCGAAGAGCAAACCCTTTATCGAGGTCGACGTGAGTGCTTCCATTCCTGGGAAACTCGACACTACTAATCATGAACAATAGATCAACTCGGTTTCATTATTGGATATGGACCAAGCTGTGTCTTTTACCAAAGACATCAATTCAGTGGCAGAGTCATACCTCATAGAGTAATGATTGACAGGCAAATCACATTGAAATCGAACAAAATGAAATCTTCGCAATGTAATCCTATTGATAAGTGCTACGTGCTACGATGAATGGATAAGTGAGCAAGTCCTAGGTACCTTAGAGGAAGTGTGTCCAAGTCACACTAGATAGCTCCGGCGGCACCAAGGATTGGAACCCTTCACTCCGTCAGTGTGAGAGATTTCGTAGACGACAAACATCAATGCGTGTCAAAAACCATATTGACTCCTCTTCTCAACATCTGATCGACATACCTCGGAGTGTCATGATCTGTAAATAACCCATGTGTTGGGTTGATGTCACAAATCTCTGTCTTGTGCGCTAATAAATACAGCCCGGCTCTGTCCATATCTCATCACCAACAGATGCCAACGGTCAGACTTTGTTAGCCAAAACAATTGTGTACTGCTGACCAACACGCTGCCAATCGTTCTGTAGATTCTCTCCGGAGATGTTGTAGTTCTGTTACCTTGATAGTGGAGCTCTCACTCCTGGTCAACTACCTTCAAAATGGCCGACGACATCAGCGCCCTATCTTCATTATCCATGATGGCAGAGAAAGTGGTTCAGCCTGCCATCAACCCAAATCATCTGGCTTACTGCCCTACGATGGATCTGATAGCTTTTGCAACGATCGACGGCCAGGTACACGTGCACCGACTGAACGGGCAAAGAGTATTTGGTGCCAGCGGCAAGCAGTCAATGGGCAACATAAACAACATCAAATGGAAGCCTAATGGTAGGCGTCGAAAGTCAGACCGATCCGTCGGCCATGAAATGCATATGGCATAGATTGAACTAAGTCTTGGAGCAGGCCAGATTATCGCCGTAGCATTTCAAAATAGCCTGTTGCAATTGACAAACGCACACACAGGAAAAGTTGTTCACTACGTCGATTGTGCTATCCATTCAAAGTCTCAGATCTGCTGTTTAGGGTGGAGCATCAACTCTACCAGATATCAAGAAATCGACCTGTCCATCCGCAACCTCGGGCCTGATACTTCCCTAGATGAAATCTTCAACCGTGGAAATCCGAGCCTTACCCATGATGAGCTTCCTGACCTACCTTCAGATTTGGCATTCTTAGACGTCGAAGCAATGTTGCCGAAACTGAGTACTCTCGCGCCAGGAGGAGCAGAGTATGAGAACATCCCCAGTGCTAACACTGTATCATGGCTAATGAAGAGCATGCAGAGATGATGTGTTTAACTCTAGATCCTCCCTAGATACAATTTTCCAGCCGCCCAGCAAAAGCTCCAACGAGGCCGCCGATATACTAATAGTGGGATTCGAAGACGGCACCATACATCTGAGCGTCTACGACTTTTTTGAGATTGGCACTTTTGATTTAAGATTAGCATCGCAAAGCTTCTATAATTGCAAGCTTCTCAACCACTGTTCTCATCCGCTCTCGACTACGCATGCCATGCTGGTAGCTAATGAATCCTCTACACAAGCAGGTCTTTTTTTTGTGCCTCTTGATCTGCGTCTTATCTCCAACACCGGGCGGTATTTGTCTCTTCTAGCTTCAAAGGCTACCCAGCTTCACAATATCTTACGTTACATGCAGCAAGTGCAGAAGCAGATGTACACCGAATTCAAATCATCCCAAGATCTACCTCGTAGATTCATGCAAAATGTCGAAGAGTCTCTGCAGGAGAACCTCGATTGCACGTGGATACAGGCCGCTTATCATTTGGTGGTGACTGGAAATTGTTATCCACAGGTAAAAGAGTGGATCGTAGATGAACTGGGAGAAAGAGTCTGTCGTCGGACCCCATACAATGCTCCTTGATTTCGGCTAATAGCTATTGGTCTGAGCAGGGGCATAAGCGCTGGGACAAAGCAGTAACTACAGGCTACGAGACGGTTCGACGCTTAGCACATGAAAATCTATTACCTGCTTTGGAGAGGTTTACTGTTCTACTTAGCCGTCTCCGAGGATTATCTAAATTCCAGGACTCGAATGCCGCGCTGGGCCTTTCTACACAAGAACTCGATAACGTCCTTGATACTACCGCATGCTTGCAATTACTGGCCCATCACGTGCTGATTGCAGCTAGCTCCGAACTCCGGGGTTTCGCTGCGTTTTCAGCATGGCTCAAATATGAGATCGAGGCACAGTCCACGGAGCCCGGGTCAACTGCAGCTCAGGAAGCTAGTGAGAGGGACCCCAATATCGACCATGTGTCTACATTAGATTATATCCGTGGGGCTATGAAGCAAAGCCGCCTTTTTGCACTGTTCAATATGTTACCTTCTGCCCAGGAACGACCTCAGTGGGATCTCAACGCGGAGGGCAAATCACTTTACGAACTTTATAAGCGGGAGCTGAAGACCATCGGTGATTCCAATACACCAGAAAGGCAACTTCCTGGACTGGATGCTTTGATTGGACACCTCAACTCGCAATGTACTTCCGTTTTCGCCGGAATAGCAGCAAATCAGAAGAGAAACATCCGATTGGGTAGTCCTGTACGCCTTGGCCAGGTGATACCAGAATCTGTGGAAATGAGGATGTTAGCTGCAGTAAGTGTATCCGCGGCGAAGATTATGTTAGTTGTTAACATTTGCTACTCCCAGAATATCAAGGACAAAGGTCTGTATATGCTTTATGTTGCAATTATCTCTCGTTCTCACGACGATAACGGTAAGCTAGTACAGCGCCTCGCTAATTCGTTGCTGAGAACATTCCAGTCAGGCTTCTTAAAGTTACTTTGAGGGTTGAGAACGGCATGAGTGATACAGATTCTGTCGAGTATGTAGACATACATCCCTCGTCTGGAAAGATTCAAGACGTCCGGTTTGTGGACGACGAAAACATAATGCTCGCCGTAGTACGCGAATGTAAAGTACCTGCAAGTCTATACAACAGAAAGCGCAAGGCTGATCGGGTATATGTAGCTTCATCTCACCTGATAAGCATTCAATATCGCCAATCCGATGGCGGGGAAGGTTTACCTTTTGCGGACTATGGTGTCAACAGAGAAGGAAACGCAGATAACCCTCCACACATCCAGTCTTTCGATTTGGAGCAAGCGGGTCCCCATTTGCGACACTCCTTTCCGGAAGGTCCGTCATGGACACCCGAGCGAATGGATATCAATGGCCGACCAGGTAAACGCGCTATATGTGTCCTGGCGCAGGATGCTTTGCACTACCGAATTTATGACTTGTATCCCCCTCGACCTTATGATGAGGAAGCCATGGAGACGGCGAGTCCCCCCTGGTCTGCTGAAGATGAATTAAGAGCCTACAAGAGCAAGAAGCAGGAGTTTGATGTCGATTTTGACTCCGAGTTGAGTGATGCATAAAAAGTGGCGTCGTTGCTGGGAAGATAGAGGGTATGTGAAGGTCACGTGTTTCCTTCGGCCTAAACTTGATAGATGGGTATTGTTGGAAGTACGATGAAGGTGCATTTTGGGCTGTTAGCATCGTATATGCTAGTGCCCTCAAGCTCTAGTGTCCCTGCAAACCAACCTGCAACCATGTCCTAGGATGGCGTCATGCAGAGAGCACTCCATAGCTGGATCGGTCAATGTTGACTCATTCTTCTGACACCACATGTGCTCGGAGATGATCGAGCATTTCGGAACCACGATTGAAAGCAGATAATAATTGTGGATGTCTAGTTGCTATGCAATATCATACTCCACATTTAGCGCTAACAGCAATTGCAAAATATCCGCTGAATGCTGAAGGGCCGCGCTGATAGCGGTATATGCAGCTCAGTATGCAGCGAAAAGCAGATGGGTATCTTCCGTACGCCAAGCAAAGTCAAATCTAGTCTCACACAGCCTAAATCCGTCGTCACTACAGACCATAGGTGCCGCTCAAGGTGAAAGAATTCTCGTCGGAAGACCATTTGACATTGACGTGCTGGCCAGTAATTCGAAGGCTGCCATACCGAATCTACGATGCCCAGTCAGTCTTTGATCTCTGCCTTACTTGCTGCAATGAAGAAGTGCCGTACCGAGGCTTCTATATCACCCACAGCACTCTCAAAATCCTGCAATGAGATTTTCTTTTGCTTCCACGCTTTGCCATCAGATGGAAGATTGAGCATCTTGAAGAAGACTTGCGGATTGGGTGCAACACCGGCGTGGCTCCATTTGGTGGTTCCTCTCTTGCATGACGGCTAGATCAAATATCCAGGTCAGTGGTCTTCGCTACTACTTAATGAAGAGTCGTTGCCATACCTGCCATTTCATCTGCTTTTTGATAGCCTTTGCCGCCTGATCTGCCAACTTATTGGCCCGATCTGCGATCTTCTCCGCAGACCATTCCTCGGGCTTTGCGTTCCCCGCAGTAGGCGTCAGAGTCTTCTGAGTAGCGCTCTTCTGCAAACTTTTGGCTTTGTCTTTCTCGATCTTCAATTGCGCTTGCGTTTCCTTGAGGGTCTCCTGAAGTTCGAGTACTCGGCCGACAAGTTCATCAGTGGAGAGACCAGCGAGTTCTGCGGCAGAGAGATGGGTGGGAAGAGTTGGACTGGTCTTGGATTTCTTCGTGATGGCCGGGGCGAGTATTGGGAGGTCGCCGTCACTGCTGGGATCTGCTAGGGCGCTTGAGTCACCTTGTCAAAGAGTAAGAGATTGTTCATTGCATCCTGACTTTGGCTCGATGCTTACGCTTAAGGCCGGACATGATTGGAATGATTTTGCTAGCTTCCTAAAGGGTATAAGTCACTGGTGTGAGGACAGTTGTAGTATTTATTGTCTTGAGGATGGATGTCACAATCCCTTGACTGCCAAAGTACCTTACCGTAAGTGCAGCCGCGAGGGAATTCATGAAAGGGCTCGCGTGTCGCGTCCCGTTGCCGATTCCGCGTTCGCGTATTTTACATCACGTGACATAGCGTAAGGGTTGTCGTCGTACGGAGCTACGGTGATCAAATTACACAAACTTCCGAGAATCAACATCATATTTCACATATCTGCTGTGTGTCTGTGCAACCTTCTGCGACTTGCGGGTTCTACAATACGTTCTTTCACCAGTCTTGAGCTGGTTCCTTTCAGCAGGTGGTCGGGACTTGTTCTGCCTACGGAGTACTCTTTGCGAATCGCAACCTTGTCTAATTAACCATGAACGTCAACCAGGTGCTTGAGAGCACGCTCTCTCCTGGTATGGCGCGGGCGATCCTTACCTAGTCCATGCTCGGAACACTGACGTGGTTTCCATAGATGCTTCCACACGTCAAAATGCAGAGCAGCAGCTATCGCAAGCCGCAGAAGTCGACTTTGTGCGTTGATTCCGGGCAATGACGGTATATTCGACCACCCAAGCTGACTTTGTGCATAGGCGACGTATTTAACTACATTAGCTCAAGAACTAGCCAATGAAGCAGCTCAAACGCACATCCGGCAGGCAGCTGGTGTTGCCCTTAAGAACACACTTGATGCCCGCGATTATGGACGACTACGGCAGATGCAGCAGCGATGGCGTGAGATAGACCCAGCCATTCGAAACGGCGTCAAAGACTTGGCGCTGAAGGCACTGGCTTCGAAGGACTCAAGAGCAGGACAGTCAGCTGCACAGTTTGTAGCCGCGATAGCTACCGCAGATCTCCCAAGGAATGATTGGCCAGACTTGATGGTAGCGTTAGTATCAAACGTTGGTGAAGGCGCAGATCATCTCAAACAATCATCCTTGGCGACGATAGGGTTTATTGCAGAGAGCGAAGACCAGGATTTAAGGGAGAGTCTGGTACAGCACTCCAATGCGATCTTAACTGCCGTCGTTCAAGGCGCGAGGAAAGAGGAACCGAATCCAGATGTACGAAATGCGGCCATTGAAGCTTTATCGAATTCTATTGAATTTGTCCGCACCAATTTCGAGAATGAGGGAGAACGGAATTACATCATGCAAGTTATCTGCGAAGCTACACAGTCCGATGATGGCCGGATCCAAGCAGGAGCGTACGGCTGTCTAAATCGAATTATGGGTATTTATTATGACAAAATGAGATTCTATATGGAGAAAGCTTTATTCGGCCTTACCATAATGGGCATGAAGAGCCCGGAAGAGGATGTCGCCAAACTTGCGGTCGAGTTTTGGTGCACTGTGTGTGAAGAGGAGATCTCAGTTGAAGACGACAACGAATTGGTCCGTAATCTTTTGGCGGTATCTAATTCTACAAGTTATACTAACAATGTCTGCAGTCTCGACAAGAGGGCTCTTCAGACTTGAGACCGCTGTTCAACTTTGCTCGGATAGCATCGCGTGAGGTTATTCCCGTAGTCCTGGAACTCTTAGCTCAGCAAGACGAGGATGCTGGCGACGAAGACTATAATATTTCCCGAGCCGCATACCAATGCCTTCAGCTCTTCGCTCAAACCATAGCTAGAGACATAACCCCGCTTGTGCTCGGTTTTGTGGAGCAGAATCTACGTAATGAAGACTGGCATTATCGTGATGCTGCGGTTTCCGCATTTGGTGCTATTATGGAGGGCCCAGACGAGAAGGTGCTCGATCCACTCGTCAAGCAAGCATTGCCAGTCCTCATCGGCATGATGGATGATACTGTTGTGCAGGTCAAGGATTCTGCAGCTTATGCGCTTGGGCGTATTTGCGAGAGTGTTCCTGACTCGATCGATGCTCAGACTCATTTACCCCCTCTGATCGTGGCACTTTTCACGGGTCTTTCCAGCAATCCCAAAATGGCAAATTCTTGCTGCTGGGCCCTGATGAACCTCGCTGATCGGTTCGCTGGCGAGCCAGG
Organism: Physcia stellaris; assembly: GCA_018902385.1. NCBI lineage: Eukaryota > Fungi > Ascomycota > Lecanoromycetes > Caliciales > Physciaceae > Physcia > Physcia stellaris. The sequence continues at coordinate 55,120 of JABSSW010000068.1, forward strand.
GTGTCAGGAGAACCCTCTGTCGGCACAGTTTCAGGGAAGTATAGATCACCTCTTGGGTGTGACTCAAATGTGAGTACCCTCAAGTATCGCTTCGGGTCCTAAGATGTACTGACAAAGACATCAGTTCCCAAAGCGACAACCAACTGCGAATGGCTGCTTATGAAGTGCTCAATGTCTTCGTCAGCAATTCTGCTAACGACTGCCTCCACGTTGTAGCCAAGCTTTCTGAAGTTGTACTCTCACGGTTGGAGGATACGGTGCCTATGCAGCAGCAGATCGTCAGCGTTGATGACAAAAACACACTAGAGGAAATCCAGACCAGTCTGACGACTGTTCTATTGGTAAGTCTATTAGTCTCCAATCTAAGGCAGTCTCTTACAGTTTGCCAAGTCTATTATACAACGCCTCGAACTTGAGATCAAACCTCAATCAGATCATATCATGCAGACCCTCATACAGATCCTTAATACCGTGGGCCCCAAATCAAGTGTGCCAGACAGTGTCTTCGGCACCATCGGTTCACTGTCTGCCGCAATAGAGCATGATTTTAATAAATACATGGAAGGATTTGCGCCATATCTGTACAATGCTCTAGGTAATACCGAAGAGATAGGACTCTGTGCGATGGCAATCGGATTGGTCAGCGATATTGCAAGGTCAATAGGGGACTTGATTCAACCTTATTGTGACAATTTCATGAATTACTTACTTAGTAACCTTGGGGTAAGTGATTGATTGTGGCAACGAGAAGTACAGAGCTAAGCCGTCTAGAACTCTGCATTCAACAGCCAGCTGAGGCCAGCTATTCTCCAGTGTTTTGGCGACATAGCTCAAGCAATCGGCGGAAGTTTCGAGAAATACCTTGGGACAGTAGCGCAAGTCCTCGATGCTGCGGCCAACGTCACCCGCACAGAATCTGGCTATGACATGATGGACTACATTGTCTCCCTGTCGGAGGGGATTATGGACGCTTGGGGTGGAATCATTCTTGCTTTGAAGCAAGGAAAGGGTAAGTTTGCAAGTCTTTGCGGTTCGTTGATTCTGATTGAGTCCAGCCGAAACATTGAAATCATACGTTGAGCCTATATTCAATTACCTGAACCAAGTGGCACAGTCAACAAACCGAAGTGAGGCGCTTCTGCGGGCAACCATGGGCGTCATTGGGTATGTGCTGCTTCGACGATATCAACCACTGTTAGAAATTAACTCTCGGTAGTGATCTGGCAGATACATTCCCACATGGTGAATATGCGAACTATTTCCAGTCTAGCTGGGTATCAAACCTGGTTAAAGACGTTCGGACAAACCGAGATTTCCAGGCGCGTACGCTTGAGACTGCTCGTTGGGCAAGAGAGCAGATTAAGCGACAATCGGTAAATGCGAGCACCCAGATGTCCTAGATATCCGAAGGACTTGCACTAAAGCCCCCCTCCCCCTGCCGGCAAGACACGACCGCCCCCTGCCACAGAGACGAACCCAGGGTGTTAGGCTGATGGTACGCCCCGAACCGGGCTCCATGCAAGATCCTACAGCGTCGTGAGCTGATTACAACCCCGGCGACGACCCAGGATCAATTGTGGCCAATGACAGCCCATCACCGCTTCGCTTCCGGCAACCCCCCCATTGCAGCCTTAGCAAACAAACCTTTGCACCCGAGCACCAGCAGCCCGAGTCCCAACAAGATGATACCCCCAATACGACCGCCGCGCCATATGTCGATATCAGCACATTCTAGCACTAGCATGACCATCAGCACACGAGTTTGAGGAAAACACCTCAGCAAGAATATACGGCGCTCATGGGGCGGTATGAGTCGCCGAGTGGGCGATAAGATGTCGTGTTCCCTTGCTTCAAAATCATGTATGCCCAAATCAATGTATCCTACCCTACCTTACACTAGACTGGCACCCAGCGAAGCCTTCCGATCACGAATAGAAGTCCCCAGTAGAAAAGCCACTTCTCTACGCAATCTACGGAGAGTAGGACTGGTAGCTCATCGCAAGTATTAAAAATCGATTCTACGTGAGTTCTCATGTAGCTATCGTCCGAGACTGTCATTATCATCAGCCGTCTTTTGATGTGAGCAAAGTACAATTTCGATGATTACTATGAATAGAGATGGTTGAGATTTGAAGAGCTAAAAAGGCCATAAGAGAAGTCTGCCTTGTATCTATCAGATACGATCAAGTCTGTTATTGCCTTTGCTTCTTTATTACGTTCCTGACCTGAAGTCATTCGGTCTCTATCAATATCGAAGCTCGGCTGCCCTGGCTTGGAACAAGTGCTAATAGATACCGAGAGTGTAAAGGCTCTTGTTGGCTCTTTCCCATATCGTGGAAGTAGACGTTGAGGTTTCCAGGAGGGTAGCGACGCTCGAATACTGCTAGAGGAACGACACATGTTGTCCATGAAGCTAAGGTAGGAGTAAGTTGAGTGGAAAAAGGTCAATGGTGATTGGTCATCATCTTCGTAGGGCTGCAGCCGCACTAGACCATTAGCAAATTAGTGCCCGTGATACCTTATTCGGCATGGGCATCCGGATCTTCAAAGGTGTTCTTTTGCTGTAAATGATTAATTTCTGCCCAAACCGCCTCGCGCTCCTTTTAATCTTTACCCCCAGTCTTGCCTCTTAACAGATAACATAGTAGCTTTAGATACCACAATGAATTCTCCCCTTTCTTTTGGGAATCGAGGCGTGTGAACATAAAGCACGAGCACTGTTCATTAAACCGTCAAGATGTCGACAGACTACAACTACGACGAGCAGGTCTGTTGTCGCTCTGGCTGCCTTTGTAAGACTATCCATTGACCACATACTAGGGGCAATTCTTCCCTTACTTCATCCTCACCATCGCCGGCCTCATCACCGTGCCCCTCTCATACTCCTTGCTCAAACCCAGCAAAGGTATGTCTAGGCCCTCGCGAAGCGCAGAGCTGGCCATTAACCTGTGGATAGACCTTGAAATCACCGCCCCTCGGATAAAGTCAGACTTTAAGCCAAGTGACGATGATTTAATTCAAGGGCAGAAGAGAAAGCAATGGCGCCGAGAGAGGCGATTAAAGCGTATAATAACCGTGGCAGTGGGCTACCTGATTATGGCGTGGATGGCATATCTTATCATGGTGACCAAGACGACCGCGCCGAAGATATGGGATCCCTATAATATTTTAGATATCTCAAGGGTAGGAGCGGCGAAAGAGCAGCGTGGGCGCTTGGCTAATGCCGTGACAGTCTTCCAGCGAGCAGCAAATCAAGAGGAAATATAAGGATCTGTCACGGAAGTTCCATCCGGACAAGGCACAAGTCGATGAATCAAGAAATCAGACGGTTGAAAGTGTAAACGACTATTGGGTGGAAATCTCGAAGGCCTACAAAGCCTTGACGGATGAGGAAGTGCGGAATAACTTCATCCAGTACGGACATCCAGATGGCAAGCAGAGCTTCAGCATCGGTATCGCGCTACCAAAATTCATCATTACGGATGGGAATGGGAAGTATGTCCTTCTGGTCTACGGGCTTTTACTGGGGGTACTCCTACCGTACGTTGTTGGAAAATGGTGGTACGGGACCCAGCGGGTGACCAGGGAGAAGGTATTGATCGCAAGTGCGGGAAACCTATTCAAAGAGTACAAAGAAGAGATCACCGAAGGACAAGTAATCACCGCGCTTAGCTGCGGTGAAGAGTTCAAGGATATTTTGAGTGGAAGCAAAATGGACTCGGGGCTTGGCAAGATCGAGAAGAGCATTACTGAAAGTGGTGATGCCGATTTCACGGCTGCAGGAATGACAGCGGCAGACCAGCGAGATCTTGAAAATTTGGATGGTGTACGGAGGAAAGCCTTAGCTTTGCTTTGGGCCTACCTGGGGAGAATACCCCTGGACGGGTCTAAGCTTGATGATGGTATACTTATCAATCTCCCCATGAGTTTATATTTACTGACAATCTGAAGAAAAATACGAAGTTGCACCTGTGGCCCTCGCACTTAATGAAGCTTTCACAGCGATAGCCCTCTCATTCGCGAATGTACCCGCTATCCTTTCTACCTATCGCACCTCTCAAAATCTCATCCAGGCTCTTGCGCCATCTTCGTCTCCGCTTCTTCAGCTACCCTACATCACATCCTCGATCGCCTCCTTACTCGAAGGTCCCAATGCTCGCCATCACCTTACAGTACAACAATTAATGTCCTGGCCTGAGCCCAAACGACGAAAACTGCTGACCGACGCCCCCACAATGCTCTCACTCCTGGGCAGTACAACTCCGCCATGGCGGTTGCACGCCAAATACCACTACTAAAGGTCGAGAAAGCTTTCTTCAAAGTCATGGGCGAACGGCATATAATAACGGGATCACTTGTCCAGTTCGTCATCAAAGCGCGGGTCATTCCACCGGGGACAGCGAACGTACCACCAGTCAATGAACTCGATCTCGAAGATGTAGACCCCGATGAAGGCGACCTTGATGCTCTTCTTGGCCGCAAGAGCAGCAAGGGCGCTGACAAAGCCAAACAGCTTGACCCCGGCGTCTCTGATCCAGCTTCCGCCGCCGCAACATCCGAAGAAGTTGACAAGCCTCTCCAACCGCCTCTTGCCTACGCTCCCTACTTTGCACGAGACCACCCACCGCATTGGCATGTCTTTCTGTCAGATCCCAGAGGCGCTAAAATCGCTGTACCACCATTTACTCTTACAACTTTCAATAAGCCGCTGTTCACACCAGAGGGAGCGCCAACATTCAACATGCAGACGTTCAAGATGCAGTTTCAAGCGCCACCGCAGGCGGCTAAATACCAATTCGTTATGCACTTGATATGCGATAGCTACGTGGGCATGGATAGCAGAGAAGACGTAACGCTTGTGGTTGAAGATGCGGCGAAAGCGGAAGAGGCAATGGAGGAGGATAGCATCAGTGAGCCTGATGAAGGTATGCCATTTTTCATCCCATTTTTGGCCCTACCTTAAGCCTATTTGGTTTCGTCGTTCGAGGTCTTGTAGAAATCTGCTAATGACTTTTCATAGATTCTCTAGCAGCGCAGATGTCCGCCCTCAAGTCTGGCCAGCCTGTATCCTCAGGCACGAAACGGCGCAGTAAGAAAGCGGAGACAAGCGACGAAGACGAAAGTGATACCGAAGGCGAAGCCGGAGAGGACACGAGTGAAACTGATACTGATACTGATACCGATGGAGAATGAACGAGGCCAGTACGCATTGGGGCGGAAGGGAAAAGTGATGAGATAAGGACATAGCGCCAGGCGTTCCCGAGGTGTTTTTGGACTTGGAAGATTGGTGGCTATGTTCATGCTACGCCCTCAGCAGAACGAGGTTTGTCATGGATCGTGTACAGTATCATTATACATTACATAGGTGTGAGAGTCCAGTCGTGGGACTGGTGGAGTTAAGCACTGCATCGTTGCTAAAAAAATTCGACGTTGTCACGCTCGCGTTATGGCATCTTCCTCTTCGATCAGGTCCACTCTTTTCCATGTTTACGGATATATGCATGGAGGGCAGGTATGATGATGTAGCTCGTGTAGGTACCTTAGATTCTCACTTTCCCTTAGCCGAGGTGGCAATAGTCTAGGCATGTTGTGCTATCAGAGATTCTGGATCCGACTCTCCAACTTTAGTGATTGTCCCCGGCAGAGTCTTAACCTGATTACGATCGATCGTGTTGCATTGGGTCGCAGAGGTTTCCCCAACGCCCTGGACGATGGATCCTCGTCTCAAGCAAGAACTTCACAAAGTCGACCCCGCCACTCCCTTCCGTGCAACAACCTCCCACATCCACCATACCTGGGCGAAGACGTACTTCTCACGCCCGGAGCTCTACATACAACCACACACTACAGACGAAATACAAAAAATCATCACGCTCGCGCGAAGATGCCGCCGCAGGCTCGTCACCGTGGGTTGCTCCCATTCTCCCTCCGATCTAACCTGCACCTCCTCCTGGATGGTCAATCTAGATCACTACAACAAGATATTACATCTGGACAAGACGTCGAAGGTTGTGGTCATGCAAGCAGGCATACGGTTACACGACTTGGGAAGACAGATCAGGGAACACGGTCTTGCCCTTCCAAACCTCGGAAGCATAGACCACCAGTCGATGGCAGGCGCACTTGGAACGGCTACACATGGCAGCTCAACCAGACATGGGATCCTTGCGCAGTCTGTTCTGGGCCTGAAAATAATGCTAGCGAATGGGCGGGTAGTATCTTGCTCACGAGAGCAAAATCTAGATCTATTCCGTGCAGCATTGGTCAGCCTGGGCGCATTGGGAGTCATCACTGAAGTCACATATCAGATGACGGATTCATTCAAGATTGAGTGGTCTCAGAGTTTGCATCCTCTGGATGAAATCTTGGCGGACTGGGAGAAAGGACTGTGGACAGACAATGAGTTTACCCGTGTCTGGTGGATGCCGTATATGAAGCGTGTCATCAAGTGGACGGCGAATAAAACAGAGCTGAAAGAAAGTCCGCCTGAGGAGAATTGGTGGACGGGGATGTTGGGTTTCCACGTCTACCACTTCTGTCTCTATGTTTCGCAGTGGGTGCCTAGGATATTGCCCGCTCTGGAGAAATTTGTCACTAATGTTCAGTATGGCTTCAAGGATGGTGTTGGCGGTGCTGCTGTGCAAGATGGTCACAACGGCCTGCTCATGAACTGTCTATACTCGCAATTTGTGAACGAGTGGGCGATCCCGCTAGAGCGAGGTCCGGAGGCTCTCACCCGCTTGTCTGCCTGGCTGAATCGAGATGACGAGACTGCGCGGATCCCTGTAAGCTCGAAAGGCATCTACGTCCACGCACCAATTGAGGTGCGTGTGACTGATACCTCGAAGACTCAACCACGCCCATACCTAGACAACACCGTACCAGACGGGCCCACACTCTATCTTAACGCTACCTTGTACAGACCGTATGGACGTGATCCGCCATGTCGCGAGCGTTACTATCAGGCTTTCGAGTATCTCATGAAGGAACTCGGTGGTCGACCGCACTGGGCCAAGAATTTCCTGACTGTCACTAAAGACGAGTTCCACAGCATGTACCCTGAGATGGGGGACTGGCTCCGTGTTCGGAAGGAAGTGGATCCCGATGGGATGTTCGTAGGTGATTGGCATAGGAGAAACCTGTTGCCTATCGGCGATAATTCCTCCAGCCTGCCGTTGGAGGAAGAAAAAGGATGACCACAGACATCAGCACAGGAGGCCAGAACTGGAGCGGCCAGATGCCAGTGAAAGGCTTAAGCCCACAGACCAGCGAAGAGAGCTTCGATATTATGCATGGTGCTGAAGCCGAGAAGAGTATCTTATTCCAAGGCTCCGGCGATGCTGAAGAGGAGGAGGAAGAGGAGCTTTGAGCCATGCATCTCTATTGTTGTTTGGGTAGGATGAATACAGAATGTGGGTAATGATCGTTTCTACTTAGTCCCTATCTATCACTCGTCATGCTGGCTTGGTTCTTTTCCTTTTCCATGAGCCAGGTACTGCTGTTGTGCAGTCCGAGCCCAAGAATCAGATCAGCTACATCACTAAATCCTTGATGACTTCCCGCTATCTCCTCTGATTGGAACAGGTGTCAATCTCGATCAAGACAGAGTCTCGCTTGGCAGATCGAGGTTGTCCAAAGATAGTGGTGGCAATGGCACGTGACCTGTGACTCATCAGTCTGAAATCGCGTCATGTGACTCACCTTTTCCACATCGCCATTGTACTCAGCACATTCTGTTCGATGTCCATTTGCTTGAGTCACTGCTGTTCAATCATATAAATTAACCATTTTCTTTCCATATCTGATAGGGGTCTCGAGAATTATTTGGTGTTTTTTCTCTTCCGCTCTTTTCTCTGGTGCTGCTGGGCTCACTTTTTGCCACCATGAGTCGACATAACCGCCGTCGCATACGCAGTGGCCACAAGCCTTCGTGGAACTCCTCCCAGCGAGACAATTTCCAGCTTCCCCCGTCAGACTTCCCGGATGGTAGATTTGTTCCACCTCCCTTGCAAGCGCATTCCAAAAAAGGCGACTTGACTGCGAAGCACTGGCACAACCGTTACATTGCGTGGCAGAATCGAGAGAAGAAACAAAAAGAGGAACGCCAAAAGCTCATGGAGGATCGCAAAAGGATATTTGGAGGCGATAGCGACGAAGGAGACGACGAAGATCTTTGCGTCAAGATGCTGGAGTATTTTAGCGGGTTGGACTACATCGAAGCATGAGCCAGGAGCCTCTCACATAGGGTGTACTAAAAGTAGGGAGCCAGGCTTGTATGTCCAATCCGTCGTCCACGGGAACGAATTAGTCCGGATGTGGTCCAAACGCTCGACCATATTTCGGCAGTGGTTGAAGCGCACGATGTCCCAAGCGCTGACACGCGGCACGCTCAGGCACTTCGCATGATGAAAATCTGGGGTAACGGAGAAACCAACATCTAGAGTATTCACTCTTGAGACGAATCGGGTCACTCCGGTTGACAAACTATATCTCTCGTCTGTCCTCTCTTGCCTGATTGGGGCGACCAACTCCTTCAGGAGTCATATAATGCTTAGCTTCCCTGTCAACGCTCTTCCATCGGACCCTTGACATCGAATACAGATCCCTACGTAGGAGAAGTCTAGACAAGCATCCAAGCTGCCGGATCCTGCTGCATAAGCCGCGGTCCAGCCTCCGGGTGCTCCGTATTCTTTCACTTGAAACACAGCGCAACGATTTGACACTACTCTCTTTTCCCACGCTTAATCTACTTGGATTATCCACTCAAAGAGTCAAGAGCGTCATCTTGCGTCGATGCGTTCAACCGTTATTTGCATGCGATCTGGAAACAGATCTTTTTTTCTTCACACGCGACCCTCGGATACAGCACAATGCTGGCTTTAATGCTGGGTCGACCACGGACAGTGGCGGACTACATCACCATCGGAAGCGGAAATTTACACGAAACTTGCCACATGTACGCTAGCAGCCACGCAGAACCTCCAGATATTTATTGTTCCTCGTTGCAGCAACATTTTGCCCGTCTGATATCCGTGAACAAAGCCATCTCAAGACGATGAAGATATGGACCCGTTACAAGGATGTCTTCATGGCCAATTGGCACGTGGGCTTCACTGCCTGGGGCGGCCCAGCAGTACAGTTCCAAACAGTGAGCATCCAGATTTTACTGAGCCTTACAAGCGAATGCTAACTGCATCATAGTTTCACGAAAGATTCGTCAAAAAACTTGGCTGGATCGATGAATCCACTGTAAGACTCTCACTCCTAGATGGATGAACCCAACTTGGAATATATACATATCTTTATGTCGGGCTTGATGGCTCCGAGGGAGGCTACGCACCTCTGTCGACCCGAAGCGCACTCTCTCCTTAGCCTAGGTCATAAGACATAGAGCAAGCGCTGATGAGATGAGTAGTATCAACAAGTCTTTGCAATTAGTCAATCGCTGCCTGGTTCAGCGAGTACGAAAATGTTATTTTGTATCAACACCATTCATAGCGGGTTCATTGGAGGCTTTCTCGCATTTTGCATGTTCTGGTATGTGCCACTGTGGGTTTACCCTAAATGATTCACGTAGCTAATAATTTGCGCAGTCTTCCTGGTGCTATTGGCATGTACGGTTTGAGCGTTGGAGTTTCACGGATCGGTTCAACTCTTCCAAGCCCGGTGTATGCTTTACTTTCAGGGCTTAATGCGGCAACAGTGGGAATTATTGCCCTCGCTGCAGTTCGCCTTTCTGAGCGGGCCATCACAGACAAGCTCACACGTTTCCTTGTATATCTTGGTGGCGTGCTGGGAATGCTTTACACAGCCCTATGGTATTACCCAGTGATTATGGTTGGTGCCGGTGTTACTAGTTTGTTATGGGATCGACGTTACCCACACAATCTGGCCAATGCCTTGATATGGCTTTTCAAGAAACTACGGCCAGCACGACGGCCAAGAGGTTCGGCAAAGCAGCATATAGCAAGAGACGTTGAGGAAGGATTGGATGTAGAACACCCATGGCCACTTTATGGTGTTGACAAGCCTCTACCACCACCACCTCCAGCATATTCCCTTCGAGATAGCTACATATCAAATTCTGCTTGCTCCAGTTACTTGACGCCGATTCCTCCGCCACCAACGCCAGCGGTTCGAGAAAAAGCCGAATCGCCGTCTTCCAAAGCTGGTCAATTCTCATCGATGTCATGGCAGCTCGGAACGTCCATTATTGCTGTTTTCCTCGCCACTTTCGCCCTCACAATAGCGTTCCACATAATATCAGGCCGACCTTCACGCTCTTTTTCGATTTTCTCTTCTTTCTACCTAGCTGGCACTATCATCTTCGGCGGTGGGCCCGTAGTAATTCCACTTCTCCGCGAATACATTGTCACCCCTGGATGGGTGTCTCCGCGCGACTTTCTCCTCGGACTTGCCATCATCCAAGCATTCCCTGGTCCGAACTTCAACTTCGCCGTCTACCTCGGCTCGCTCGCTGTCGCTGGGACAAACGTTCCATCTTACCTTGGCGCATTGATAGCTTTCATCGCCATGTACGCTCCTGGACTTTTCATAGTAGTAGGCTTCATGGGTCTATGGAGTCTTCTACGTAATCGGGCCTGGTTCCTGTCAATCCTGAGAGGCGTCAACGCAGCGGCTGTGGGGCTTGTTTTCACCGCTGTGTATAAATTATGGCAGATTGGACGCTTGACTGCTACGGTGCAAGGGGAGCCGCTTGGGACTGATCCTTGGCTTGTGGCCATAACGGGCACTGCCTTCGTGGGTGGCGCTTGGTTCAAGATAAGTCCACCAGTGGCTATTTTACTGGGTGGAGCTATGGGCGTGGCGCGGTGGGCTCTCGTCGTCCACTGACTCTCAACTACAGAACACTACTTACAGCTAATATGTACATACTCAAATCCTACCCAAAAGTTACAATCATCCACAAAAACTCGGTTTCGGAGGCGAAGATTTCCAAGGCACGACTTGTACCGGTGAAGATTCATCATGCTCAAAGCTCGGCTGAGCTTGACTTGAGTGAATGCAGAATAGTCCTCCCAAGGCTGATTCTGGATCTGATATCTTGCACAGGGTATAAAGCCTGGAGAGGGAAAGAGATGGGGTGTGTGAGTCTACCATGGGCCGTGCTTGAGCTCGCTTTGGTGGCTGAGGAGGACTTGAAAGAGATGCGCGACGGGGATACTGATATATATGGTAAACTAGAATACTATTCAGTATCAGGGCAGGCAGTTTGATGTCCCAGCTCAACAACTCTCTGCCTGAATTTTGGTGAGTTATTTGTACATACTCCGGTCATCATCAGACAATCTATACACTTTCTCTATGGACTATGGGTACAAGCCACCCGCTACCACACGATATTCGTTGCTTGGGGCACCAAGCTCATCATAGCTTCTAGGATGGCTCTTTTCCCCATTTGTATCTTTTTCTTTTTGCACGAAGCTCTATACTTCTTACCCTCCCCCTTTTTCGAATCCTCAGTACCATTCAGTAAGTCTCCATTTCAGACCGCGTTATTAGAAAGCATTTTTTGTAAGGCTATTTCCAATGACTACCCCAAAGCAGCTCCTGAAACCACGATTACAACAGTCTAGAACCAAAAGGATGACATTAAAGACCAGATCTGTCACCCCTTCGAGCCAACAAAATGCGATTAACCTGATCCCGCCAGAATAGCTCCCAACTACAGCAGCGCCTTCTACAGACCGACGGTTCTCCAGTGCGACGACCATCCCAGCACGAATAGACCTACCTACATCTGGTACCTATCAATCAAATCCCGACGCCTGTCTCTATTGTCGCAAGTAAGGTCGATCTGTTAGCACTAACCAAGACCCGTTGGTACACTCAGCAAGCACCACGACAACTGATACAGAAATCCTGATGATTTCTTGTCCCAAGCATTTTACTGTACGCCTGAGTGCGCAAGATTTGAACTATCCAAACCATTTGACCTTTGCGATTCCATCGCGAGCAATCTTCCACAACCATCAGACTTAGCTTCTTCCCAGCCGGAAAAGCACAACCCGAGTCTATGCTATGCAGCAATACCACTCCCGAAAATCGATCAGACTCCAAGGTCTCAGACGCATCTTCCAACAGTGGTCAAGCCCAAGGGTGTCGTCGGGTATACAATCGTAACAGCGAGAAGACCACCGAACGCGTTGCACGACGACACCTAGCCGAACCAGAGTTTCGCTGCCCACGGGCGGGATATAAGACGCATCCTAGCAAGTGCTCACCCACGTGTGGGTCCTGAAGATGAATACAACCAAGCCCCGTAGAACAATTTTGATGTAAGAGCACTCTGACTGGTTCTCCCTGCTGCACCCCGGTTCGGAAGATTGGGCGCAAATGGAAACGTGAAAAGCGGATATATTGTTCTTTTGGTCCCATCTCGAAGATCTACGTACCAGTAAACCCTGCCCTACACCGGCTCTGGCGTTGACTATGGTTCTCTCTGTTTCTGGTCGGCTTGGTGCCATTCCACCCTTCTTCCCACGCAGCCCGAAAAAGCGCTCTCAGTGACTCATCGGCCATCGATATCACCCTTTCCCCCCAGTTTCCAAAAAGAAAAAAGAAGAAAAAAAACAAGCAATCATCTCAACGCCCCCCCCCCGTCCTCACAAATCGCTTTCGCTAAAATAAACAAGGCAGGACGGTCCACACCCAGTCATCCCTCGCCCCCTACCGCGTCTCCGAAAACCACCCTGATCCTCCGCCCCGCCCAGACGCACCTCAAGCCAGGTCTCAACCATGATGGTCCGTCGCCAGAACCCGGCTTTTGGGCACTGCGTGGCGAACGACTACTATAGATACGATTTTCGATGCTGGGTACGGGGGTCACAGTAGGCGGCGGGCGGAGGACAGAGGGGTGAGGTTGCGCGGGTGTTGACCTTGGAAGTTGGAAAATTGGGAGGGGGAGGAGGAAAAGGTACGGTGGTACTGATACCGGCAGGATGGTCGCTTCTGTCAGCAGATCGCGCGGGAACGGGGACAAGCTGCGGAATCAACACCCGATTGTTTATTTTTCCTGCTTCTAATCCTGGCCCTGGCTATGTACCGGGGATTGAAAATGCAGCTGCACCTAGCTTGGGGAATTGAAGTGGACAAGGGACAAGGGACTACGAACCGCCTGCAAGGGCCCACGGCTAGTGGGCTAGATCTCGTGCCCAAGAAAACCTTCGAAGCGTTCTGGAACTCAATAGTGAAAGATGAGCGGTTGCGATCCCGATCCCGTATCAGGTGGAGTGGAACGCGGGGGTTCGGGAGTCGTTAGTAAGATTGGAAAGGGAGATGTGAGTTCTTGGGATGTTTTGGGGGGATTGTATGGTAAGTGAGATTGGATAGGAAGGGTAATTGATACTGTTAGGATACTTACTTAGGCTGTTTAGTGATACGAGGAGGGGATGTCTGGCGGCTTTGGGGATGAGGGTTTGGATGCGTTGGTTTTTGGGTGCAGTGTCGTCGTTTCCATCTTATAGTAATGTATAATTGCATATGGCGGGTTCTTGATGTTGGGCAGGGTTCGCTATTTGTGGAAGAAGACTTTGGCTTTGTTTCCGCTCTTTGAGTTTGGGCGCTAAATTTGGTGCTTTTGATACTCGTTCTTTTGTGAAAAGAAGGTGGAATAATGGTTAGACTGCTCGTTTGCTAGTAGTTAACGTCGGCATACAGAGAGGGCATGGTTGAGGATATAGTCTGCAGAGTCATGTAGAACAGTCACAATTGTATGGTAAAGCGACAGCGCGGATTTGGATAATTCTGATGAATTCATGCTATTGCAAAATACCAATGTTGCTAAGACTAGCTTTTCTGAAAGAAACCGCCAGCCACCAAGCTTGTCCGGCAGCTTCTTCCCCGTTTTGTATCAAGAATGCTGGGTAATGTTAGCGATGCGTTGCCTTATGAATAGAGAAGCGGTAGAAAGTACCGATATCGAAAAGTGATGTTGGCATTGGCCGTGTGGAAACCTGGATGATGGATTGCCATAGTCTCAGAGAGCGGCCTTTTCTGGAAGCGAACCGACAAGAAACAAAATAAAGCAATGATGAAACAGAAAAGCAAACTGCGTGGCCGTCACTTCGTGAGTCTCCCCGCTCGCAGCTGGATAACACCGAGCTGCTCTTAGATGTAAAACATAGTGTCGACAAGCGGTTGCCTGTATTCACCTTCGTGTATTGATCGAGTCCAGGGCGATTTCGTTTCGTCGTACTCGGCTTCAGCATTTCTTCCGTCGGGCCAAATCGTCAGGTCCTTGTAGAGATACTGCTTGCCTCGTTCGCAAGCAAGATCCGCGTATCGGGCTGGTGGTGCCACCGAGATTGACCGCGTGGCACGGCCAAACGTGTAACAGAGATCGTAAGTCTGGAATTCATCAAAGTATTAGCGAAGCCGTGTAAGGCTAGTGGTAAGGAGGTGGAGCTGGCAGGACTGACTATGGTTTCGAGCTGCTTTGCACCCATGTCTTTGAAGTCGTTGCGGAGTACGACATAATGTGCTGGTCTGGCAGTACCTTTGAGGCAATCATGTGCTTGAAGAAAGAAATCCCAACCGTTCTCCATCGTAATGCCCCTATCTACTTCTCGTCAGTGTTTTCAACACAAATCTGACTAAGTGGACATACCGACAACTGTACCGGGCTGAGGGTTCGCATTTCCAGACTTTGAGTTGTACGTGTAGTCTGTCTCCTTGAGTGCAGTAGGGTAGAAGCGTGTGTGATGACGCTTGCCAACGATGATAAAGGCAACTTGCACCGAGACCTTGCCCATTTTCTCACAAGCCTTGTAGAATACTGGGACTTCTGCAGAAAGAACTTGCTCATACTGTGACTCCGAGACACCGTCACGATAGACTAGGATTCTTTCCGGCAGGGATCCGTTCTTGCTATTCCACAGCTGCAAACGTTCAATCAACATTGGCTCGAGTATACCTTCGTTCATAATTTCATCAGCTCCTTTGCGTTGACGACTTTGGGTCCGCAAAGAAGCAGGCCACTGGGCCAGATGCTTATCAACGCTGCCGACAACAGCCGCGATGGAAGGACCATTCTTGATCTGCCCGGGTGAGGGATGAACAACATCCATGCCAACAACCATCGTGGTACCCTTCTGTAGGAAACCAAGTCGATCAGTCGGCAACAGATGATTGATGCCACCCAGCTTCAAATTGAACTTGAGAGCCAGATTAGCAATGTGCTGTGACGACGGAATCGGGCTATCTCTGCTTATAAATCCCGAAAGTATGGTGTGAACGGTGTGAATGCCAAACTTGAGATCGGCAAAAAATTTGATCCGTGAATAGACGTAAGCATCCTTTTTGTCAAGAAAAACCAGGAGTACTTTGACAGATGTCTGCTTGATTTCCGCAAGCTTGCTCACAATGCGAGAGTCAATATCGTCCTGTTCACATCGTCAGTACCAACCTGTTGTTTGTATGTCGAAGCGCGATGGATAACATACCCAGTCATTATTGAGCTCCACGATGAAACCTCCACGTGGCCCCGTGTAATCGGGGATTTTGAAGCCATGGATGCCCATGATTTTCCGAAATTCTGCGATTGTCTCTGGTCTTACCGACAATTGCGATGGTGGGTTGTTTAGAGGCGTTTTCACGGCGAGGAACGCCCAATTGGAGATATCACGTGTCTGTTGGAAAGAAGACCCTCTAAGATTCCATTTGCCATTAGTCGCGTTCATCGGTTTCTGTTTTGAGTAAACGATTCCCGGTTCCTTCAGCTTTCTACCTTCCACAACAATCATATTGTTGTCAATCTCAAGACCGAATTCGAAGAGTCGTGCTCTGCTCGCTCCCAGTCCAAGGACTTTGCCGGCGCCGCCACTGTCGACAATGCGGCGAGCACTTTCGGCTGGCGCCAAGGCTGCAAACTTAAGCATTGCACTGGTTTGTGCTGACGAAAGCTTTTTCCCGTATGGCTGTCCTGGTACTAATTGGCATTCCTCGGCAGGAAGCCAACAAGGAACATGCCTCCCGCCAACATTACTGGTACCTGCTAAGATAAGCGGCAGGTCTGGTTTCGCCAGTCTTTTGCCTTTGCGATACTTGACCTCGAAATATGTGGCAATACTGACTCTTTTGGTACTGAACTCGCTTTCGTGAACATCAATCATTGCCTCTTTTGCACTGAGCGTTTCCCCAGTGATAGGGTGTCGCACAAAACCTTCGATTTGCTTGAATCTTGTCGAACCTAAGTAGCTCGTGCTGATCCGGCGTTTCATAAGAAATGCCTCTGCGGCGAAGGTGCTCTCGCCGAAAAGTGCCATCAGAAGGTCTACAGGCCCGTCGTGGAAGAACGCAGAGGTGCAAACATTGATATTCAGTAGTAGCCGACCAACAGAAGTGCGCACACTAGAATAATAACCTTTGATGGCTATGAGACCAGGAGCCAGTGATATCGCTTCCCCACCTTTCAATGGATAAAACTTGCTGTTCCGAGCGCCTGAGAAGACACTGGTGTCATTCGATGGGTGTTCCTTGATGAGGGTATTTAGTGTGGTTATTGCGACCTCCTTATTGAAACTTGTCTTGGTGAAGGGTGCATTCAAGTATTCCATCAGCGCCCCCATGGTGATAATGTTGGCAAATTCAAGTTTGACTGCGTATACAGGAGCGTCTTCTCCAGCGATCATCTCGCCTTCGTTCTATTAAAAGCCCAGTGTCAGTAGAAGAGAAGATGTTACACTAGCGGGGTGGTTTGAAGAAATTTTAGACCTAAAAAACGCACCCTATAATGGACGTTGAATATTCTGAAATACTTGAATTCCTGGGTTTTTTCATCCACCAGCTTTCTCTCAAGTTGTAACTCTGTGGTTGTCACAATGGATCCTGAGAAGTCTGTTGCAGGGCTGGGACGAACTGTGCTGAAGAAAGGATCCTCAAGGAGGAGTTTGATGATACGCGGCATTTTGCGCTTTTGCTTGTCGCTGAGATTTCCCACGGAGACGAGATAGCGGAAGAGTTGTGCTTTCGGGTTGAATCGTATCTGGAAGTAGTTCGTGCGAAGACGAATTGTTGGTCCAGATACGTACTCGGGGCGGGGTGGATAATTCTGTTCACGGATGCTCAGAGTAGCCATTTTGTTCTCTAAAGAATTATACATCGCTTCATCCTCCTTCTGGTGAATGTCGGCAGATGCAATAGCGCGCTCATTGTTACTAAAGTCAATAGATATCATCAGCTTCTGCTCGCGTACTGTGTTCGTGTGCTGGACTTACCGGAAGACAAAGGTATCTGGCTGGTTTCTAACAACGGAAAATCCAGTATCCAAGCCGTTTGTATCTCGTAATTTGTGGCCATCGTGGTTGGCGGGACCTCGCCCATTGCCCTGTGTCCGTTGTGCCATTGTCACGTTCGGAGACTCGGATGGATCCTTGATTGGTTTGGCAAGCTCACTGGCTAGGAGAAGTCAGTATGTCGGAGCAAGGCCATAAGCGAATTTCAAGTCTTACACTACTCGTCGAGACTGCTAGCTTAGAGATGGATTGCAAGCGAAGCCGATAGCAGATTCAATGCATTAACGAATGCTGATGGTGTCCTGTGTAATGCGGTTGATGTAGCTAAATGCCAGCAAAAGTAAGCGAATGCATACTCAGTAGTAGAGTTGGGTCCAAGTGTATGAAGAAACAAGAATAAGTTTTTCAAAACGTAAACAGCGGGGAGAATGGGGCAATTGTAAACATGTGGCAATTGGAAGCACGGAAGGCGGGTAAAAGCGTACGTTGCGTGACAGGCAAACTAGTATTCTGATGAGGGAATGGGAGTCAATGCGGAGAAAGATTGACAGAAGGCGAATGCAGCCGCAAACCAGGCTTGTAGGTCAGTCAAAGACGGAAGTAAAATTGTTAGTTTGTACTTTAGGATCTAGAGGCAAGTCGTACGTCAGGTACCTAGTTCAATGAGTTGAAATTGAGGCAATTACCGTAAGAGCCTGTCCAAGTTCCGGGGAATCGAGGACAAGCAGAAGGAAGGACAACTGAAGGTAAAGTAAATAAAAGAAGCAGGCCGAGGGAGGGAGCTCTGACAAAAAGGGTCTCGGCGGCAAGGCGGTGAGTGAATCAGCCAAGCTGCATTCACCGTCTTGTCACTTGATATGTCGTCACTAGATCTGCCGACTTTGATGCCAGCAACAGTGAGTGTCCTACTGCAAACGTCGCATTTCAGCGTCGATTTGATGCTCGAAGGTAGTGAGAATTATGTCCATCTGTGACGATGGATATTGCAGCAGATAAGTAGTCCAATGACGAAATATATCAAAGATGAGAGTTGATTTGCCATTCAATCTCAAAGAGGTGTAACATACTGCACGAATATGTGCAGCCTTAGGTATCAGAACGGCTTCCGGCTTCAACTAGATAACGGGGAGTGCTAGACTCCACTGAAATTCATGAGAGGTTCAAGGTAGCGACGCGATAACGAATCATCCATGTGAGCTGGTATCACCTGAGATAATTGGCGACATTACCATCTCAGCCTCCTAGCCGATAACGACTGCACCTGGACTTTAACTGCCACCGGTGTGACAATCTGTTGCCTGATAGTAGCTCTTATGGTGATGCCTCAATCTACGTGAATTGTCTGTAGTGTAGTATTCTCTTATCTTGTGTACCCTATTAGACATTCGAAATGAAATGTGATAGACCTCTAACCCGTCATGGCAGTTAATGAATTTAATACGTGACTCTTCAAACTTCTGTAGGGAGCGGAGAGCGATGTAAGGTTTGACAACCACAGTGGGAGCCTGCCATGGTATCCTCTGGGCGTCGCTCTTTGATAATATAGATCGCCTCATAGATCGAGGGAGCACTAGAGAGACTGCTTGGTTCGATGGACATGGACCGTCTCCTCCATCGTTGATATCCAAGGTCCAACAAAAAAATGGGAGAAGGTTAACATCAGTTGAGGATGGTGTTCCTCATGCTTGGGACATGATCAAGTGTACGAGTACGGACGAGACTTGAATTGAGAGAAAATGTGGAATTGAGAAGGCATCTGCGGCAATAGCACTCATCGTCCGTGACACACTTGTCCGATTGGAAATTGAAGCTGTGCTTGTTACTATGCCAAATGTGAGAAGAACAATGGGACTTGGTGTGTTATTACTAAGTACATAGGGACAGAAGATGGACGCGATGGAATCCTGGCCTTAAACGAAAACTCTGCCAAGCCGGCTAGGATGGGCCCTTTGTGCATATATTTTTAGCACTGATGACTAATATGCCAGCAGTAAAACTCTTCTTCGAATGTTGGTATCTACTCTTAATCTACCATGTTATTCCTGCCCATGAAAGGATCGTTACCACCGCGCGTCACCGGACTCCGACAGGTAATAGATCCCCGATCTGCAATCTGCGTGTTGGCTCATTTGTAGCTACACCACTTCTGACAGACACGGGACTGTTGCTGCCAACCCACAGTCCTTGATTGAGATAGATATGGTGGGATGGTCGCATCGCCATGACACTTGCCACGAGCCCAGTATTATGAGCACCCTCAATCGCGTCCCTGCGTGATAGAAGATCTCGTAGCTTGCCTCTCAGCTAGTCGTTCGAAAGCTGCCTGGATCGAATACTCGCCTGCAGCCTCCTTCTTGTTCTCATAAAGTCTCATCATTGCGATGTCTATCCTTCTATCCTTCTGGGTGTCCCTCATGAGGAGCGTGGTCCAAAACTCCGACATGCCAAATACGGGGCGAGGCACTCGCACCGAGAGAGATCATGGGTCTATCTTCGAGTCTTGCGCAATGAACAGACTGTGAAAACTTTCCGTGGCAGCTGGTGCGACATACACTGAGAATTGGAGAGCATAATCCAAAAAGCGGTCCTGGCTCTGAATCTTGACTGCACTAACAGAATGGTAGTAAAATTTGAGTACTGAAACTTGTGAGAAGCGTCCACGAGAGCAGATCGTCAGATGGTGAACAGTGATTTCAAAATTTCTACACTCGTTTATATTCTTCAACGCCATAGTCCATGCGACCGTAGCTAGAATCCCTTCTCTTTATCTCTCTACTCTCGATAATACCGAATAGGTTTCCACCAGCTCAGCCAGACACCTTTTGTTTGATTAGCACCAATGATACACTTCCATAACTCTTTCCCCCCAAGAATGGGTCCAACTTGACAATCCTATTAAGACTGTATCGATCGGTGAAGGAGCAGGACCTTGAAAATCCCCATTGAGAATATACCAATAGAAGAGATGATAGGAACGAGAGAATCTGCCACAAACCTATGATCATAGTAACTACCATATCCACGCCAGCAGAAAGGGTGATTACGCTAGCATGTCAGTCTCCTTTCTGGTACCGTAAGGCACGTACGAGAAGAATGTCCCGTCATCGAAACAGAATTATCCTGCTCGCTTTCGACAGGAGAGCGTAGAGTTGGTAGGTGGTTGAGAGGCGTAGAGCAATGGGGAAGGGCATGGTCGTCCCATCATCCTTGTTGTTGGCAATACACCAGCCTCTATCCTCTGTAAGGTGTAGAGTCTACAGTTCTCGAGATGTATCATCCAACACCGAGGTTCTAAGCTTGGTCCAAGCTTATTGTTGTAAATTCAGACCTTAGTTGGCAATGCATCATAAAGTTCGTGGATAGTATAGGTGCCTAAACTCTGTTTTGGGTTGGGATAGAGTAAATGTTGGCCCCTTACAACGAGAGTATCCACGTGTCTACTTCCACCCAGAGGATAAATTTGCTCGTTTCTAAAGCCAACATTACTTTTAAATCATTCTCGCAATTCCAACTCGTGGCCTTCATAATACCTAAAAAACCATCTAAAGTCAGCCTTCTTTCCCCAGTTAGTATAGAGCAGACTGACTCAATTAGATGGCGATCTTTGATAATGATCCCCCAATGTCTCTCACATTCCAGACGTCGCTGACAGCCAAACTCACCGTAAGTCATCCCCGTCCCGTTCCACTAGCCACAAGCACAAAACTCACCATGCACCTAAAGCCCGCTCAAGTGGCAAACATGTTCGCTCAATCCTCGCTCTCATCAACAGAGCTCCGAAGGATTGCGATCGAGCTCAAAGAACTAGCATGGAAAAAGAAGGAGGAAGAGAGAAAGAAGGAGAGGGAGGAATACCACGCGAAGATGGACGAGCAAATCGATGAAATCAATGAAACACTGAGGAATATGCAGCGGATTGCAAAGCAGACTGAAGCTCTACTCGAGATCAGTAACAGGAGACAACGGTCCAACCGCGAGACTCTGGAGTTGGGAGAGGAATCGAAGAAGGATGTTTAGTTTCTTCTGCTGGAGCTATGTAGTTGGCTTTTGTCATTATCGATACGGGTTTTCCTCGGTTGGGGTTGAGAAAGGATCTATCATAGCTTGGATCTTCTCGTTTTGTCATCCATCAAGTCAACGCCAATTGTTTTCTCCAGCTCCTTTACGGCTCGCCAAGTTTTTCCTAATTGTACCTTAATCGTACGCATACCCAGTCCCTTAGCAGTCTTCAAGTTCTCTCCGATATCATCTAGAAAAACCACATCTTCCGCTTGGATACCATTGCCACCATTCTGCTTGCTGTAGTCGTCCAGCTTCGCGAGTGTAAGGTCGTAGATCTTTCGATCAGGTTTCCTTGAACCGACCTCAGCAGAAGCGATATAGACATCAAACTGAGACCGTGGATCACTATCAGCTGAAACAGAAGATTGCGAAGAGGGCGAAGTAGACGGAGCAGATGGTGTGGATTGAGACGAAGCGGGGACGGAGGCAATGCTGTTGTAAGGATGACCAGGAGGGAAAATGACGGTGTTGGACAATGCACCAATGATCGGGCGCTTATCTGAGGGAAGAGACCTAAGACGAAGGAGGGCAGGGAAAACGTAGGGGTCTGGCGAGCGAGCGGCATCCATCATAGACCAGAAAAGAGCCTTGCCGTCAATCTTGGGAGGGGCTGGTAGAGATATATTTGTGGACTTCTGGTTCGTAGCGTCCTGCTTGGAAGAAGATAGAGAGGTCATGGTCGGTGCTGGCGCTTCTGGCGGTACCTCATCACCACGATGATCGCTACCGCTCGATGACGGTGACTGAGCGCCTCTGTCCCGGTCCGTCGGTTGTGAGTCTGCACCCTCTGCTTTCATGCTAACCGGATCTCCTAGAAGACTAGGATTCTTCATGGCTGCATCCTTTAGCTTGCTCTTGCCTTGAGGTCGGGACGCCTCTTTCTCATGTTGTTCAGGCTTCATATGGGCTCCCTCTTCGCTCTTTGCACCCCTGTCTTGGTCCGTGGGCTCCGATTCCTCCGTCTCCGCCTTGAGGCTTACGTGATCTCCGAGCATACTTGGGTTCTTCATGGCAGCGTCCTTGAGCTTGCCTTGGCCCTGTTTGGCCGTAGAATGGAATTCTTGCCACAATGACTCGTTACTCAAGTCCGCGTTAAAGGATTCGAAGAATGAAACATCCATCTTGATCTCCCCACGTTCAAGGCGCTGCCACGCGCCATCGGGGTTTGAGCGAGAGATGGCGAAGTTCACCCAGTCAGGAGGGATGTTATTCTTCTGCTCATAGTCAATGATGGCTTGAAATGGAGAGGCAACCTAAACGTCGTTCAGCGTAATTATGGAGTCGCTACAACGATATACGCACGCAGACTCCTCCGATGTCGAACAAAACAGCCTTGGGCACACTCTGGGGAGCCATCTTGGTTTTGTAAGCTCCAAGGAAGGAGGAGAGAGAGGCAAGAGAAGTGGAGCAGAACAACAAGGCAGAAAAATCAACAGAAAACTAACAGAAACGGGAATCAATGAGAGATCGCTTGAAGGTATGAGAATGAAAGAGAAACTTGAGATCGTAGAAATCTCCAGTATGATGCCATGACTCTTGCCGAGGTTGAATTAGAAGGATATGTGTCTTCTCATCCTTGCATCTCACACCTCAATCTTCCTGTGATCCAAAGAGCCCAGCGGGCTCGGATGAAAAGGACAGTGGATACCTTATTCCAGGTACTGGCCACAGTCTCCTGTCATAACTGTAGTTTATTAATACGATCAATGCCTTCACGCACATTGAAAAATAAGCATGTGATGCGGAATTCTTCCGTTGTGTAAGCATGTGAAAATTTGTTTTGATGCCAAGCGACATCATTATTCCACCGCAAGATATAACGTCGAACACCTTCGATCCTAGGACATTGAGTAAGAACCACCATCATGCCTCAAGGTATTAATCAAGTAAGATAATATGCCTACTTTGAGACCTATTAGCAACTTACCAAACTGTGGCAGCCCTCAAATCAAATCCGGCTGACGAACGTATCCCTGGTTCGTTTAAAGAAAGGTATCGTGAGCATTGTCACTTCAACCACTAGAAAGAGCTCCTAACCATACCAAGGGAAAAAGCGTTTCGAGATAGCCTGCTACAAAAACAAGGTCGTTGAGTATCGCGAAGGTGTGGAAACCGACCTTGATAATGTCCTCCAAATTCCCTCCGTCTTCCTCTCGGTCAGCAAAGGCCAAACTGCGCCCAGCGAAGACCTCAAGAAAGCGTTTGGCCCCAAGACGCCTCTCAACGACATTATTATGGAGATACTGAATAAAGGGGAGATGCAAGTTGGAGAGAAGGAACGCCATGCACAGCTAGAGCGCGTACACAACGAAGTAATCGATATCGTAGCTGGGAAGCTAGTAGACCCTAAAAGTAAGAGGGTCTATACAACAGGGATGATATGTAAGGCGCTGGACCAGCTGAGCAGCCAGGGAGGCTCCGCGCACAAGAACGACGAAGCACAGGGAAGCGGAACTGCCACGCCAACAAACGGGGAGGATGGGCAAAAATCGAAACCAAGACCTACGTGGACAGGTGTCGTGACGACCAAGTCGGCGAAGAGTCAAGCATTGGATGCTATGAAAGCGCTGATAGCTTGGCAACCGATACCAGTTTCGCGAGCGAGAATGAGGTTACGGGTTACATGCCCCACAAGCATTCTGAAGCAGGCATCAAAGGCTGCCGCCAAGAAAGAAGTATCAGAAGACGGGGCTGACGCAGAAGGCGAAAAGCCGACAGGAACGGTCAAAGACGTGATCTTGAGTTACGTAGAGCAGATAGAAAGCCAGGACACGATGGGCTCGGAATGGGAAGTCATAGGCTTTGTAGAACCAGGAGCATACAAGGGACTAGGAGAATTTGTGGGTGGAGAAACAAAGGGCAAAGGAAGAGTGGAAGTGCTGGATATGACGGTAACGCAGGAAGAGTCCTAGATACCCCTTGTCTGCTATTGGATTATGCAAGTAACGGGGTATTCCATGCGATTAGACCTTGCAGCGAGTGTTGCCCCGACGCCGAGTCTACAATTGCGAGAGCATCTTGGCTGCATTCTTGGGTCGATCTATGAGTAATTGGTTGCTTGAGACGGACACCGATAGCAGACAAGGCCGACCACATGCAACATCAGCCGCAATACCACCTTGATCCAATACTACGCTTAACCCTTCTTCTTGGACACACCCACAGTCCTGCCTCTCCGCCCAGTAGTCTTCGAGTGCTGTCCCCTCACGCGTAAGCCCCAATAATGTCGTAGACCGCGATGCGCACGGATCTTCTTCAAGCGTTCCAGATCCTCACGTAGCTTGCTGTCCATACCGTTTGCCAGCACTTGCGAGTCCTTGCCATCCACGATGTCGCGTTGACGATTGAGGAACCAGGTTGGGATCTTGTACTGGGTAGGATTCTGAATAATGGTGACGATGCGTTCAAGTTCTTCGGATGTGATTTCACCGGCACTGAGCAAACGCGTTAGCAAAGGGAGGTTCTGGTAGGTTTCCGGCCGCATGTGGAACATACCGCTTGTTCAAGTCGACATCGGCCTTCTTGCAGACCAAGTTGGAGTATCGACGGCCCACACCCTTGATCTTTGTCAAGGCGTACATGATCTTCTGCCTTCCATCGACGTTGGTATTGAGGAGACGAAGGATGAACTGGAAGTTCGACTTCTCTCCAGTGACGAGCGCTGCCCATCCGTCAGCATTATCTTCCGCAAGGCTTTGTTGCTATCGTTATATGAAAGCATCGGCCTTGAGCACTTACACATGATGGATGTCGTATTACTGGATGGAAATGGATGGTCGTAGTTGTTGTCTTGGTCTGGAATTGTGAGCGGCGGAACATTCGTGGGATTAGCGTCCTCGCTTATGCGCGCCTTGCTGTTTTAAGATTAGCCCCGATCCGCCCTCTTTTGCGAGGGGAGCCATTATCCGATCCGTATTTGCACGTGCCAAGCCTCGGCGGACCGCGTTTCCGATAAGGCGGGACCCTGAACACTTTACCTTTGAGTTCCGAATCTTCACCTCCTTCAATTACAAGCGAGCAAATAACAACAACATTATGAGTAGTATCAAGCGAGCAAAGAAAAGGGCTAGGAGGCTGAAATCGGGAAAGAGGGAGAGGTGTGTGCAGATCGTCGTTTTGCGACGAAAGAAGCTTCTGATTGACTCAGCGAGATTAGATCAAATGAACGAATCCCCTCATACAAAAGTCGATGACGTCACGGCCATTTGTAGATAGAAAATAGCAAATCAATACCTGCTTGCAAAGTGGTCGAAAAACGAGCATTTGACCTCCATACACGGTTCGGGCATATCGGATTTTAAGGATATTCAGAGTCCCGCCGAGCCCGCCTTATCGGAAACGCGGTCCGCCGAGGCTTGGCACGTGCAAATACGGATCGCACGTGCGGATAATGGCTCCCTTTGCGAGAACGACTCCTGGTATTTTCCAGGAACGTGGAGCTGTCACTAAGATCAATCTTTTGGTCTATGAACGCAGATGGCTTTCGTGGAGGCATGGATCACACTAGCAAAGACTTCTGGAGAGCCGTCTACGGAGAAAAAGTAAGTATATTCACGCGCCATGCACACATCTCATCCAACATGACAACCTATCGCCTACAGCCAGCGACTTCATCCAAGTCATTATTGTACTTTACACGATCTACGGAGACCGATGCGATATGCCGAGCTTGGCCTATGATGCTCATCGACTAGGTTCATGGTTCTTTAGCCGGCTTAGACCTCTAGTATCATCGTGCTTCATTCTACGTTTCAGGATGCTCATGCATGAATTCTCAACTTCTCCCGAGCCACCGCCCTTGGCTGTGCTCCTTTCAGCCAAGACTCCTACAAAATTTGAGTCAGGGAACAAAGCAGCAGGGAAGATCTGCGTTGGGATATCTATGGCATTGCCTTTATCCCTTTCCCAATGGTTGGCTAAGCTGCTTGTAGAGCCTGACTTTAACCATCTTCACTGGTCGATAATGATATTAGGATATACCTTGGCTACTTGCACAGAATGAAGTTATGGACCCAAGCAAATGCCAATCAGGTTTGCCCCTACCATATCCAATATTGTTTGTTGAGCATCTAGATCCGCATTGTGCTCCACTGTGGATCAACCACTCTTGAGCGCTTCGACTCCACAATGCTCCACAGCAGATGTTGGATGGATCTATGCACATTTGTTTTCCGAATGCCATGAAGATCCAAAGCCATAACCGGCTGCATGCTGGCGTTTATCTCGAGTTACTTATATATCCAGTCAAAGCCTCTCTCTTCTATATTCTACTCAAGTAACATAATTGCGCAGTATCCGTTCTTTTCAACACAGGCTTTCACTACTCCCGAGTCACTGCTGGCCAGGACCATTCCATTCCATTCCATTCATATTTCTTTCCATTAACTTCAGCAGAAAGTCCTGCCAACTCCTAGCATTATGTATGCTAAATCAGTTCTTCTGGCTGCTTTGACAGCCTGCGTTGCTTCCGCCGGCGTTCTTCCATTGAGACTGGGTGATGCGTCAACAAGCCTCGCTCCCAGCGGCACATTTCCCACTGATGTCCCCATTGCCACTCCAGCTGGAATCAACACTCCTCTCCTTCCAAGACATGGCAAAAAGAACAGACAAGTCAATGGAAATGCTCAGAATGCCAACGCAGCTCAAGGTGGGCAGGGTGCCCAAGGTGCTCAAGCCGGGCAGGGTGCTCAAGGTGCTCAAGGCGGGCAGGGTGCTCAAGGTGGGCAGGGCGCTCAAGCCGGGCAAGGTGCTCAAGGTGCTCAAGGTGGGCAAGGTGCTCAAGGTGGGCAAGGTGGGCAGGGTGCTCAGGCCGGGCAAGCTGGTCAAGGTGCTCAAGGTGGTCAAGGTGCTCAAGGTGCCCAAGGTGGTCAAGGTGGGCAGGGTGCTCAAGCTGGTCAGGGTGCTCAAGCCGGGCAAGCTGGTCAAGGTGCTCAAGCTGGTCAAGGTGCTCAAGCTGGTCAAGGTGCTCAAGCTGGTCAAGGTGGGCAGGGTGCTCAGGCCGGGCAAGGTGCTCAAGGCGGGCAGGGTGCTCAAGCCGGACAGGGTGCTCAAGGCGGGCAAGGGAATGGAGGCAGCAACGGCGGAAACAATAAGCGAGCATATGGCCAACCGATTGTTCCAAGACATAAAGGTGAGCATGTCTACCTTGCCTCATCCCTTCATGGGAACACAGCTGCCGGATTCAGGCAATTCCTAATCCCTTATCTTGCTTTCTGGTCGCGAAATCTACACTGCTACTGCATAGCACTCCCTCCCACTCGCAATGCTGTTGACAAGTCAATCACAGGAAACATGCAGAACAAGAATTCAACTTCTGGGGCTTGTGGCTCCGGTAATGGCAATGCAGCAGCTACTGGGACAGCGGGCGCCACAGGTCTTGCGAACGCTGCTGGAGCAGCCCAGGACACAGTAGCGGCCGGAAAGTACTAGGGTGGCTTCACTTAGCAAGCCAAGACTTTGAGCCCACGCTCATCGCTTCTTTGTACGCTCCTTCACAACTTATTTCAAAACCATTGGTGGCACTCGTACATTAGCCACGTCACGTTTTGACGACCTCTACGAGTATCTTCTTCACGATACAGCACACGGAACTTTATTTGCAGGCTAGCTTGAGTGTATAGATGGGTATCTACACGGAAAACACGCGAATGAAAGAGAAATGGTAACTCGCTTGAAGCGAATCTTTTATGATCGAGCTACTACCTACTTCTTCTCGTACCAGTGCATCCCACTACCCTTTGAACTCCCGTGTCCCAACTGCCACGAAGTGACCTTGCCACTCGAAAACCTGCTAGGTCATGAGATCCATCAAAGACAACAAGGTCTGCACTCTCTGAGCCCAGTCACTTAAAGGTTGCCGGTTACAGTTTCGCACGGTTGCCTAGTACAGTTGGTGTTGAGAAATGGTAAGCGCCATTCAAGCTCGGGATTTTCCTCTCGCTTGTTCCTCTCTGTTGATTGTCGTCTTCTCTTCTTGAATTCTTATTCTAGAGATCTTTTGAGGATTCCTCATTCTCCACAATTGGTGTCCTTGTCAAATGCTAGAAGGGCCCGTGTTGTGAGAAAAAGTACGATTAAAAGGGTAGATCGGAGAAAAGCAGGGGATTTGATGGAGCTTGACGCCTGTACCTTCAGAATCTTTTCTGACTCGCAAGCTCATGTCCTGAGAACAACAAAAAGGACTGATTTGGCTGAAGGGGAAAGGAGGAAGATAGGTTTGAGCCGTGGCTCATCGCTAAAAGCGAATCCGAATAGCATGTTGGTGTCTACCGCAATTGGTCTGCCCCACTTTAAATATGTAATTGCAGTTGCAAGATCTGAATCTTTGACTCAGGCGGATCTCTAACCCTTTTCCACCTCTACACCCACGTCCATCACACCCCCCGAACGCATTTCAACCTAGCCCTGAAATAATCATCGAAAGGTCGAGTTGATGATCGAAGCCCAATACAGTGTGGTAGTTAAGGAATTACCCTCCAGATCCGCTGGAGCGTCGAACAGCTCGACATCCACGTTGGTGAAATGGAGGCAACGGAAGCCATACAACGAGAGCTATCCTCCTCTCATCCGGCATTGGCTCTTTTAACAAGAGCTTGGTCTTGGCTCCTTAAATTCTCGTGCTTCGTGTGTCTTCTCCTACTCGGTCTCCCTCCTCAAATAATTTTCAAGATCAGGGGTTCACTTATAATTTACGCGTCTACTTTTCCGCTTTCCTTATATTGTTCTAGTTGAGAGCAGAAAGGATATCATGGTGATCTCGAAGTAGCATCGAATCCCCTTGATCTCGCTCGGCCTAGCTGATGGGAATTTGTTTCTGTTCCTCAGTCCAAGGTAGTGATGGTGTTGAATTGTCCGTCGTGACCTCATACAGGGGGTATGATTGGCTCGGCTATTGGTTTGGCGGATAGCGGCCGAGGTCCCGTCCGTTCCCAGAGCTTAATCAACTTAGCGCAGGAGGGTCTTGACCAATATCAAGTGCCTAGGATGCTATCCCCTCCGCATCCAATTAGTGAAATTTAGCGTGTTTTCACGCGATTCTTTCTCTCTCACTTCAATCATCATTACTTCATCAAATTTACGTGTATATGTGTATAATTCAGTAAAAAAATTCGATAGTATATAAACATTCAATAACTGAAATATGATTACATTCGAAATTCATTTGAAATCATCGATATGCTTTCAAATGTCTCGAAACGTTTTCAGACTTTATTATTGATCAAAGCATTCGTATGACATTTTTTTCGAATCATGATAATTTTGAAGCATTCATATGACACGCATAAATTCATTTTACATGTCATACAATAATCAAACGTTTTACGACTCGAACGATGACATTTTTGAAAATGAATGTTTGACGTTTTCGAAATTTTGTGTGAAAATTGATCGAACAATCATTTCACACACAATAGATCGATTTGATACACTTTGACGATTGATGTATGATATTTGAATTTCGTAAAAACTTTGCAATCAATTTCTGAATAAATACACGTCGATCTCGATGATTGAGATTTTTTTGTAATTGTAATGATTTCAAACGATGTATGCGTTCGTATTGATCGAATTCATTAATTCGTTTCGTTCATTTGATTTGTTCGAATCGTGATATCGTCAATTCATTTCGAAATTGATTTGCACGATTCACATGATTCATATGAAAATTGTATTGCATTGCAATAGTGAGTTTCGAAATCATCGCGAAATCTTCACAACATGAAATCATGTAAAATGTTTTTATCACTGATCAAAACGTATAGAACGAAACGCTGATTTGTGTGTAAAACGAAATTTGATCGTGAAATTCGATTGCTGACTCGTCGATTGCAAAATGACTTTCAAAAATAATAAACGAAAATAGTCGATTTTTGAAAACATTCAAAGCGATTTCGATTTTTCAAAATCATGATGCATTGTTGTATGACATTTGTTGATTAAATTCAACGTTCAAATGACGTTCAATGACATGATATCGATCGAAATTGAATGATGAATTGTGAGAATTTTTTTGAAATCAAAATGATTGAATTGTTGCGTTTTTTGCAAAATTCTGAATCATTTGAATGCGTATAGCAATTCACTGACGTAATTTCATCATAGTGAGTGCATTTCAGTTGTGAGATGCTATGCAGAGATATAGTACTACTACATAACTACACGAGAATATCGAAGTGAAAAGCAAATACATGAAATCTGCAAAAACATATGTAGAAGATTTGATTTCTTGAATGCGTCAAATCGAATCTCGATTCTAACATTCGATGTGATAAAATAAAAATGTTAATTTTGTCAAATGTTGAATTCGATGTACGTTCGTCACATTATTTTTCGTTTTTTCTCAGTTTCGTTTCGAAGCGATCAATTGAATTCGTTTTTTTTTAATGATGAGCGTTTTGCGCGATCTAGATGCGCTGTTGAATGAAATTGAATTGAATGATTGATGAAATGAAAAAATAAATTCGAAATGTTGTGAAATCGATTTCGTTCGCGAAATCGATTCGTCAAACATCGTGAAAACATCAAATCGATTTACGATAAAATGAACAGTCTGATCATGTTAATAAAATCATCGTAACAATGTTTAACGTTTTGATATTTTCGCGTATGCGAAAGTTCGTGTGTACATTGCATGCGATAGAGCGTGAGTGTAATGAATATTCTGAAAAATAATCAATTCATACGTTTCGTAAAAAGTAGTTTCGACGAACATTAATAAATAAAAAATTGTGAATTTGACTTAGCGCGTCAGCAATTTTGAGAATTTTTGCAACATCAAATTGATATCACGAGACGAACAATTTGAACAAATCGATAGAATTTTTATCATCATGATTAACGCGTTGATGTTATCGCATATACGACGTTTGATTCGTACATTGCATTCAGCGAAATATGCATGTATTAGATTTTTTGAAAAGCAAATATTTTGAACGAATTTTACAGATAGTTTCGCGTGTCATTAGTAAACAATTGAGAATCTTGTTGACGAACTCGTAAATGTTCAACTTTTTTGACAATCTGTTGTTCACTCATATCATTGCATGACATTTTACATTATTACTCATTGTTCAATAAGATTTGACGACAGTCTCTGAAAATGTTTTTGACACGATTCAACTTTTCATGCGACGTAAATTTTGACAGTAAATAACGCGAAATAGCATGAAAACGAAAAATCGAAACAAAAACTTTTTGAATCAATTTGACAATGAATCGTAACGAATTCATGTTGATGTTTTTTGATCGATCATAAACGATGTTTACAATTTAATCATTTCGTAAAACAAGTTTCGCTGTTTTTGAATTAATTTCGTGAAAAACATTCACGATGTTCTGAACATTTTGAAATTCGTCATCGTCGACATAATATCAAATTCGATCATGAAAATTTCAGCTCGATCATTTGCAGCGATACTGAAAACGATGATAATGATATCGAGATTGCAATATATCATCGAACTTTCATTCAAACATTTCGTTTGCGATAATTGATTTTGAAAAATCGTTATGTTGTCTCTTCAACGAGTTTCTAGAATCTTTTCTTAATAGTCAGAAATGAAAGATTGAATGAATGTGCATATCGTTGAACAATTTCAATTCATAAACGAAATCTTTTTTTTTGATCATTTTGTATGAACTCAATTTTTTGTCGTTCAGTTTGTCTGACGAACGAGTCGTTTTAATATGACGACGATTCAATCAAACGTAATTTTTTATTTCAAAGTTTATCGAGAAACGCGATTTGTTGATTCGAGCAATCATTTTTTGTCTTGCATCGATAACATTGATTTTGACGTATTCGATGATACGATTCATTTTTTCGACAATGAATTCGCTCTGCTTAGTCAGCAAACGTTGTTTAGTGATCTCGTAATCATTTAAATTTGATTCAAAGATCATTCGAGAATGATAATTTTTATTAATGAAAAATGAAGTGAATTCAGTGATTGTTGAAACATCGTTGTTGTCAGCGAATTTCATGATGTTTATTCAATCAATTCAATCGTTTTGACGATAATTGCAATACAAACGCAGTCGAGTCTCGATATTTTGATTCGTTCGCTCGATTTGATCATTAATTTTCGATTGAAAAACGATGAATAATTTACATTTGATTTTTAGTCGTTTACAGAAAGCTTTTCAAACGCGATTTACGAATTGATCATCTCGATTTGAAATGATGAAAAAGAATAACTCATGAGTACGAAATACGTAATGTATTAATATTTTGACACAGATTTGCATTGTTAAATCATCGTCATCGATCACGCAAGAAACGTAATGACGTTTTTTGATTAAACGATCGATAATAATACAAATGACATTGTTGTTTCTGAAATCAGACAATTCAATTATGAAATTCATCGATATATCAATTCATCGTTGATTAGAAATCGACAATGAAATCAACAATTCGTGACGATCATCGTGTGAAAACTTCGATCGCTGACATTTGTGACAATTACGAATATAACGCTTGATGAATAATTTCATACTAAATCAATAGTAATAGCGTTTAATGAGTTTCTCAATACGATTCATGTTCGAATGTGCACAAAAAAATTGATCGTGAACGTCACGAATTATTTTCATCATAAAATCTAATTGATCGAATATTCATAGATTTTCGTTCTTAAAGAAAATTTCGTTTCGATCGAAACAATTTTGCAAACTTACGTTTTCGTTGATGATATGTTCATCGATCAAAGTTTAACGATAATTAATACAATTTTCGTTTTCTCGATTGATTTGCATGACGCGTTCGTACAAATCGTTTTGAACGTCAATCGAACATAATTGCAATCGAGAAAATGACAATAAAACTTGTTTTTTATAAAATTCACGTTCGTCGTTTTCGACGAAACGAAATTCAAACATTTTAGTCAAAACATTCGCTTTGACGTTTTTGATTTCGAACTGATATTGAATTTTGATGTTGTAATTCGTCAAAGTCTCGACTCAACGTATTTGACGAAAAGTGAATTTCTTGTTTGTCATAAAAATTTTTAAGTTCTTGTGATCGATGTAAATTTCAATTGATTCATCGATATTTTCGAATTCGAATCTTCAATGTTTCAGACATCGAATAATGATCAAAAGTTTTTTGTCATATATTTCGTAATTGCACTCGATAGAAATCATTTTTTTGCTGAAAAAAGTTATCGAATGAAAAACTTCGTCGTCGTCGTATTGAAATAGAACTTCATCTAAACATCAATTTGAGAAATCGATTTTCAAAATAGTTTTACGATTGCGATCGTAATGTCGAAAAATTGAAATTTCGATTATTTGTTTTTTCAAAATTTCGAATGTTTCGTTAGCGAAATCGATTCATTCGAAATCAATTTTCTTTTTGATCATTCGAATTAAGAATTTGACGAGTTTCGAAAACGCTTTGATAAAACGTCGATAAAAATTGCAAAAATTCACAAACGTTTGCATTTTTTTGATGCATGTTGAACGAATTCAATTGACGATGTTTTGCATTTTTTTGAAATTCATGCGTAAATTTTCTATCGATAATATGATTTTTAGAAATGAGATTTTTGTTTGAAAAAATTCGCATTTTTTGATATCGATTTGAAAATCAATCTCTTTCAATTTTTGAAAAACTTGAGTGAAATGTCGCTCATGTTGCTTTCGAATTTTATTGTAAATGAGAATATCATTCAAATATATTTGACAAAAATGATTAATGTATTCAAACAACAAATCATTCATGTAATGCTGTCAATTGATTGAATCATTGATAAAATCGAAAAACAGCACATGATATTTGTAAATGTCTAACGAACATATAAAGATAATAAAATTTTCGCTTTGTGAATTCATTCGAAATTTATTGAAAATCGATATAATATTCAATTTGAACAAAAATTTGCAATCGATAACTTTAACAAAAATTTTTTCAATTAACGAGATAAAATAATTATTACGTTTGATTATGACGTTCAATTTTCGATAATCGACACACAAACGAAATTGCTCGTTCGATTTGACGACGAATAAAATGAATGAAACATAGAGCGTTTTGTTTGAATTGATAAATTCTTTTTGAAAATTATCGTGTAAATATTTTTGAAGAGTTTCGAATTTCTTAAACGATAAAAAATAGATTCGATTTCGAAACAATCGATTCGAATTCTTCGTCAACTCGATTTTGTGATCGTAAAATTTATGAAAAAATAGTTTGTCGATCTCGTTCGAATTGAATACACTCTCGAATCGTTTAAAAAATTCAGAAATTTTACGCTTTAATTTTTCGACGACTGTCTTCATGATTTTAAAAATTTTCTTGAAGTTCAAATCAGAGTCAATTTTTATTTTAACTAATTTTTCTTTGACGTTGTCAATAATCTCGTTCAGTTTTTTCATGATCAACGAGAATGTTTTGATTTCTTTTTTCTTTTCTTTAAATTCGATTAGCGATTGAAAAGTCGTCGCGTCAATAAAGACGACATTCAACGATATATCAGAATCGAGATTTTGTTCGTCATTTTTCATTTCGAAAATTGTAATTTTGAATCGTCGACTAAATCGACGCGTAAATTTCTTGATTATGTCGAGTTTTTTTATTGATACGTTGATCAAAGTCGATCTTTGAATTTCGCGTATGATTTTCAATTTTCGTTTCTTTTTGAAAAGTTTACTTGAGAGATAATTTTTGTCTATTTTCTCAATGACATATTTGAAATTTGAAATCAAGAATTTTTTTATTGATTGTTCGTTCTTCTTCGAGTTTTTCACAGTAAAACGAAAAAAAATTACTCGAGAAAATGCCGAGACGAATCGTTTTTGAAATATTTGATATTTCTGAACGTTTGTCGACGAAAACGACGTTAGAAATCGTTTCGAAAATGATAAATAGAACGTTTTATTCGATTGTTGAATCGAATTAAACAATTTTTGAAATATAAACGAACGTGAAAGCAAAAAAAAAATTTCAACGTGATCACAATGATTTGAAGTGAAATAACATTCGTCATTGATCATATTGAAAATCATTTCATGTTTGTTCATTCAAAATTTTTTTAAAATCAGCGAGTGCTGTTTTATTCTGATGATAAACAATGAAGCGAAAAATTCTGAATGATTCTGTATCGTCATTTTGAACAATATTTGATGAATAATAGATTTGATTTTCGTTTTTTCGAAATTAAAAACTCTTTTAGATCGAGACAAAAAGATTGAAATTAATTCTAATTTATGACATACTTTTTGCGCAATTTCTTCATTAATGAAAGCGTATTCAAAAACATCGATATCAATTAAATCATGAATCATGATTTTTTTATCATTCGAAAACAGATTTATCTTCTTAACTAAAAATTTACAATGAAATTCGTTAAAGATGCTATGTTGAGAATTTCGTGAACAAATTCTGATAATCTTTTTCGCGTTTTCGAAAAAGACTGTTAGTTTTTCGATTCAACGTCGAATGTGATTGAAACATCGAAATTTATACTATCGTCGTCGATGCTTGAAAAATTATCGTTGATCAAAAAAATGATTTGCAGATTAAACATTTTTTGCTTGATCAAATTGTCGATTCAATTATCAAAAAGTTTGTCAAAAATGCATTTCTTTCATCAATGATTTTTTTCATCACATTTTCGACATTTTTTTTTCAATTTAGACAGATTAGAACGAGCAATGACAATTTTATACGTCTTTTTTTTTAAAAAAGTCGTATATTTAGTTTTCAAATCTTTTATGTACTGTTCATTGCGACGAGCTCGAGAATTTAATTGACTGATCGATGATCTGTCTTTAGTGAAAAAGATGTTGATTTTAGCATCGTTGTTCTTGATGCGACGATATTTGTTATTCATGATCTGAAATTTGCGAAAGTAATCGTCAAAAGTTTCATAATCGTTCAAAGCAACGTCGACGTGTTGAAGTTTCGTTGTGATTTTTTCTTCGAAATCGTGAATTTTGTTTTTCTCATTCTTTTTGAGCAGTTGATTGATCAGAAAATGAATTCGAAATAAAATTCGCTGAAAAATTCAGTGAATTTCATTTTTAAATCATCGTATTGACGACGAACGTTTCGAAAATGATCAACATCGATATAAATGTCGTTCAAGAATTTGAAAATTTGATCAAATGATTCGAAAAAATTGCGTTTAATTTCACGTCGAGTATCGATATGTTTCGCAAATTTTTTTTTTGTTCAGTCAATCATTGCAGAAATTTCTTTGAATTCATCGACGTATCAATCGAAATTGATTTTCAACTTATCAATGCATTTATTTTTTCAAATATCGTAACGAATATATTCAGATGTATTGAGATTTTTATGTTCAAAAAAAATAGAAGAATCAGAATGTTTGAACGAGCGCGTTTTAGAATCAAATCGAGTTTTTTCAACAAAAAAATCAGATTGTTTGAACGAGCGCTTTTTAAATTCAAAACGAGAATTTTTTTCGAAGTTGAAAAATTTCTCGAGTTTTGATAATTTAATAGTTTTTTTTCGTTGTTTATTTTTATTTTCACGAACTCGCTGAACTTTGAAGAATTCATTACATTGAGTTTGAGCAACAGAGATTTCGATTTTGACGACACGCAAAATTTCGTTAATTTCATATTTTTTTTTATTATGATTCGAGATTTTGATTTTCATGTTTTTTATTTGAAAATTTCAGACTCGAATGACGATCATTTTTCGATCTCGATCTCGTCGAAGAATTTCGAAAATAGTTCATAGCTCGTCGAAATGACTGACGATCATTGATTGAAATTGTTGTTTCGAGAAGATGTTTATCGAATTAACGATTTTGAGCGATTTATTTTCATCAAACTCATCGTCATTCTGATTAAAATTTAAGACAAAAAAAATGTCGATGATATGTTGCTCGAAATTTGTGATTATTCGATCAAAAACATACACGTTCAATTGTGTGATTTCGTTAAGCAATAATCGATCTTTCAGATTGATTTCGGAAAAAAAACTTGAAGAGATCATGATTGTGAATTGAAATCGAATAATTGTTGAAACAAAAAAAAAAAATGAACAAAACAATGATTTAAATAAATCTTGATGATTGAACTTCACTCAGAGTGACAAATTCGATGTGATGTTGAGTGAAGTTTTTAGATGTTTGTTTATGATGAAGCAAATGAATGTTGAATAAAAATGTTTGTTT
Organism: Physcia stellaris; assembly: GCA_018902385.1. Taxonomy (NCBI): domain Eukaryota; kingdom Fungi; phylum Ascomycota; class Lecanoromycetes; order Caliciales; family Physciaceae; genus Physcia; species Physcia stellaris. The sequence continues at coordinate 92,585 of JABSSW010000068.1, forward strand.
GTTGATGTGTTTTTCTGATAATTTGATTTGATGATTTTCTGATTTTCAAGCACGAATGTTTCGTCAAAAATGATAAAAAGAAGAGTTTGTTGTATTGTGAATCGAGATTATCGCGTGAATTCGTCTGTTCTGAACGCTCTTTAAGACAAAACAAACGAATCTATTATGTTTCGTTTTTTTCAATTCACAACGAGTTTATTATGCTTCGTTGTTTTCGTTGAATGATCAAAATCAAATTGAACTTATTATGCTTTTATTCGTTCACTGAATTTAATTGTAAAAAGTTTTGTTTATTTGAATGCTCGCGTATCATGAACGAGCATGAAAAAGAAATGATTTCGATATAATGTGAAATGCTATGCAGAAATATAGTACTATTACATAATTACACGAGAATATCGAAGTGAAAAGCAAATACATGAAATTTGCAAAAACATATGTAAAAAATTTGATTTCTTGAATGCGTCAAGTCGAATCTCGATTCTAACACTCGATGTGATAAAATAAGAGTGTTAATTTTGTCAGATGTTGAATTCGATGTACGCTCGTCACATCAGTTGATTTTTTCAATACGAATTTTTTGATTGATGTGTTGAAACAATAAGTCGAAAATCGATTGCAAAAAAAAACAAAAACAATTGAACGAATTTTCAAAACGTCATACATGCGTGACGCAATTGAAATGATCGATAAATAAATGTAATAAAAAATGTATAATCAAATTCAGACGTTTGAATGACTTCTTTTTGTTTTAATACAATGAAACGTCGTTTTTTCGATTTCGAAATGAACGCGTTTGCATCGACACGTGTTTTCTTCTTTTTTTGAATGATGATTAGCTCAGATGTTGATTCAACAAATGACATGTTGTTTATATGATGTAATAAACTCGATTCAGACGATTCAAACGACGTCGCAATGACCAGAATAAACGTAGTATTGATGGAGTAATGGTGGTTGCAAGTGGGGGGGGGAGATCACGAAATAATCACGCTAAATTTCACTAATTGGATGCGGAGGGGATTTCTCTGTTCACGGGTGTTTCTTAGAAAGTCTACCCGAACTTCATCTTTTTGTTCGTGTTCATGATGTCAAATATGGTAGACTCGTACTAGTCGTGGATTCCCTTTACTCGAAGTGGCTTGAGCCCCATATGCACCAAATCTTGACTCGGACTATGCGTTTATGGCAACCTCCAATAAGAGAATAATAATTTGCTGCGACGGCACATATGACGATTCGGGCGACACCGTCAATCGTAAGCAGCCGGGAAGCCATACATCTCGCATTCTCCGCTGGCTACTGCCACCATTTCTTTTCCATCTTCTCTGGGGTCTCCGCGTTTTCAAACTTATCAAGACCGTTGGAAGAAAGATTTTCGGCACCCCAAAACCCCACGAGCCATTCCACTCGAATATATCTCATCTTGCCAGCGCCATCAAGCCATGCACAGGAGACCGGATCCACCAAATGGTGGTTTACGTCGGAGGCATAGGAACGCTGGGTACACCGCAGAGCAGGTTCGAAGAAGCAGTCACGGGTAACACCATGGAGTATAAAGTTCGTTATGTTTATAGAGTCCTTGTTGATAACTATGTGGATGGCGATGGAATCTTTTTGTTTGGATATTCGAGGGGCGCATTCACAGCGAGAGCGGTTGTTGGCCTCATTGAATGGGCGGGATTACTGAAAAGAGCGCCATGCCATGCTTTGATGTAGTATGGCATGCGTATAAGGAGCGTTTGAAGAACTCCAATGATCATCTAGTATCTCTGTCAAAACAAGAAAGAGCGGCGAAGATGGTACACCGCGTGAGAGGAGTCGGCGCAGACGATGATTGTGTTTACACTAATCCCAAGATCATCTGCGTTGGTGTCTTCGATACCGTCGGCTCTCTCAAGGCTCCGCCACTATGGCTGACTTCAACCGATGATATTGAGGTAGCCAGAAAAGCCAGGGCGAGATATGACAGTCTCGACGTCAATCTTGATGAGGTTGGAAATGTATTTCAAGCGCTGGCACTGGATGAGCACCGCTTTGATTTCTACCCTTCTGTCTTGGCCCGATCTCTTTCTTTAATGACGCAGAACTTCAAGCAGACTTGGTTTGCCGGTGTTCATGCCGACATGGGTGGGAGAAACTCGTCTCCGCTTGGCTTTTACCCGCTGATATGGATGGTGAGCAAGTTACAGGAGAAAGGACTATTGGAGTTCGACGATGAGTACATCCGGCTCAACGTCACGGAGCCCGTTCCCCGTACCATTTCCAAGCCTCGTCTACAACAGATCAGATACAGCCATCCAGTTGATCGGCATCCGGCTCTGCGAGCGCTCCTGCCAAAGAAGACTTTGCCCTGGTTACGATACACCCCTAGGAATCCCAACATGCCGGCTGCCTTAGCCATCGGGGACCCGGACGCATCGATGTCTAGCTCAACCTCGGACAGGCAACCTCTCAAAAGGCTAGCGACCAATGAACAGACATTCCATTGGACTGTTATAGATCGCTTGAAAGGCGACACGGACAACTACTGGGATTCTTGTTTTGCACTTAGAAAGTCAAACCCGTTGGAAGGAGAGAGTGAGATTTCGGTCGCGGATATCGAGGCGAGGCTAGATCCTCCTACGGGCATTGACGAAAACCTTTTCAAGCATTGGCAGAAGAAGTAAAACGACTGTCTTATTTCTTATTATAGACAGTCCAAGCAGAATATCTTCGGACATCGCCGACTTCCATCAGTAAGTCAGTTGCTGGTCCGTACGAGCAGTGGAGAATCATTTCCGCTTGGAATGAATGGTCATAGGAAATCACACCTGGCACATCAGTCACCTCATGAGAGCTCGACGCACCTGGTGATCACCCATGCAGCAAAGGAGCCAGACAGTGCATGGATAAAGGCGGCGTGAGAGCTTCACACTAATTTAACATACTTCATCTAATCTTCAACTCAGTTTACGACCTTGACCATTGAGCTTCATGCCAGTCACGCAAAACCCTCATCTTTCTACCCCAAGCTCTATATCTCGCCACCCGCCTCTCTTCCCTTTTCATGCCGCTCTGTTATACCACTCTTGCCCCTTCCCCGCCTCAGTGCCATTCATAAGTGCGCCAGCACACCTCTCCTGAAGCTATGTAACCTCTAGAGCTTGCCTTCGCATACAGATCTAATTCAACTCTCACTGCGCAGCACACGCGACTAAAACACAAGCAAATGCATGGACACGCCCCATCAGGAAGCCGCTGCTGGTAGAACAGCTCCAACCCGTGTCATCGGCCGTTCAGCACAGAGGTATTCTTTCCGTCAATTCCAGAATCAAGGGTCGCGGCATCGCACTTTCTAGATACGCTTCTCTATGGGGCTGTCGGGGTATCGAGGATTTGGATTATGAGATTGTTGTATACTGGCTCGGCTGGTAAGCTCTAAAACCTTCCTTCCAAGGCGTAGGGTCAAGTTGCTAGGAAACGTGTCTGAATGTGCTGCTCCCTAGCTTGGCTCGCCTTAATGCTCATCTACCTGGGCGATGTCAGTGGCGTAATGTCACATTAACGCTCACGGAGGCAGGCCCAGCTGGACAATATAAACGGTAGGTCAATGGCATCAAGAAAGTACAACGCAATCAGCCTCGTCGGAACGATCCAAGAACATGGCTTGAAGGACGAGGGCGAGCAGCGACCTTCCATCTCACCTTCTTGGAATCAGGGGCCCTGTACAGCAGGCCGAGCGATTGGAAGGAAGCTGAGACAGAGGAGGAGCTCACGGTGATATTCAGGCGGGTGCGCAACAGGGTCTTGTGGGAGCTCAAGGGCTACCCCGTGCTAATAACCTGAATTTGTCAAACCATCAAAAAGTCATACCTTGTTTCACGGATTCGAATCCGTGCGAATTGCCCGAATTGAAATGTGGGAGATCATAGGAGGAGTGGGTTTGATTTGCATAGAAAATGGCCACTGTTTCCGCTGGATTGCTGAGCGATTTGCGAGTCGCAATAACGGGGGAATGTATTCTCCAACTGACTGGAAGCCCAGTCTCAAACGTATGTGAAAAGGTCCATTTCCTCAAATACTATAGGACGGAGGGTGGATCTAAATATACATGAGGTGGGAATGGAAGAATGGGGATGGAGATAGTGAATCTCCTGCTTGAAGGGCTTGAATATATATCACGATATCCTAGCCCCACCGGCCATGAGAGCCTTACCGAGGACCTGGCTAATCTTCAAGAGGTTTTGATCACAGTATCTGCCGGCTACGACAGATATTCCGATAGGCATACCATGTGCTCCCGAAAATGCAGGGATATTGACGACAGGCATATGAATGCCCTGTAGGAAGTTAGCTAGGTCAATTTGATGGCCAGAAACATAAGACTCACCGTCCAGAACCAGTTGAAAGCCGCACTCCCCATACCTGTCAGCCCAAGCGGCGCCTCGTCAACAGCGCTAGGCGTGATGATTGCAGAATAATTCGCGGCAATCCTGTCGAAGATAGGTCGCAAGCTAGCGTATCTGTCCATTTCCTGAATGACTTCTTTCCGGGTGTAATTTGAACTGTTCTGGACGATGCTACGAATTTCGGGATGGAGCTCTGCCTTATTCATCCGATACTCTTTGAGAAAAGTTGTTTGGGCATCGCTGTTAGCAACTACGGTATACATCCGCTCTAAGGTGTCAAAGTCGTCATGTTCTGAGGGGAAAGATACATGGTCGACCTTTACGCCATAGCTTTCAAGGATCATGGCGGCTTTATCCATAGCAGCAACCGTGCCAGGTCCTGCTTGGTGCCATACTGGGGTCTTCATGATAGCAATCCGGGATTCTTGTATAGACATATCTGTGAGAGGTCCATCGTCCTTGAGACCAAAGATATTTGCAAGTAGTTGCAAATCCTCGATACTGCGAGCAAAGAAACCGAATGTATCGACACTAATGGAGCACGTCTTTTGACCTTCGGGAGAGATTGCACCGTAGGTTGGCTTCATGCCGAAAATACCAGTGTATGATGCTGGGCGAATGATACTACCACCGGTCTGCGTTCCCACGCTGAGAGGCACCTGGAAGTCGGCTACTGCTGCAGCGGATCCTGAAGACGAGCCGCCCGGAGTACGCTTTGGATCACGAGGGTTGGTAGTGTCAGGGCCGCAATTGACCCTGGCGAACTCTGAAGTCGTTGTTTTCCCTATGCAGGTAATCAGAATAGAAATTGACAATTATATGAATGGATGAACCAGCCAAATATTAGAGCTCCAGCGTTTCGCAAAATCGAAACCGTTGATGCATCAGTGCTCGGCTGATTTCCCCGATACAAGGGAGAACCAAACTGTGTTGGCATGTCTGATTGGATGAGCAGCGTTATTGGCAAAACAGTTATTGATTGATACCTTTGGTATTGATGACGTCTTTGATTCCTACTGCCGCTCCATGTAGAGGTCCCCTTTCAGCATACGGAATCTGGTCAAGAGCTCGAGCTTGACGGAGCACGAGTTCCGGGTCTAAAGCAAATTTTAGTCTACTTTACCATCATGAGCACGGTATTGAGGATGGTAGAGCTTACCGAGGTATTCCCATGCTTTCACTGTACTGTCTCTGTCGTCAATGCGGCCCAAGAGGGAACCAGCGTACTCCTCAACACTGATAGCATTTCTTCTAAACAGAGCAAGGACTTCGGTAGCAGTCAAGAGGTAAAGCTTCGTCGGTTTCGACATTGTTGCGATTTGGTCAGGTAGCGGAAAGTGAGGAACAGCGATAGGTAGTGGGCCAAAGAAAGGAATTCAGGCTTGCGAGACTGACCCAGCACGGACATATCGTGAAAGTCCAATCAAAAACCACATTATTCCCGAAAGCTCTGAATGATCACATATTCATATGTTGCTCAAAAACGGGCTAGTGTGGTGATATTCCTATCCATATTCACTTCCATTAATCCATGCGCTGCTTAATTTGACTAGCCCGAAAGACTGGCGGAGCAAAGTCGCAGACCACGAGTTTTGTCAGCTAACTACACGCAGGCAACTAGAGTACTCCTTATTGCATGAGTCAGGGTGGGTCACTAGAGAGCTTCTGATTCTTGTTACATGTCGGTACGAAGGATATCGCGAAGCTAGAACAAATTGGTGTATTCATGTCTGACCAAGATCACTGGACCGAGACCCTTGTAGACCAGACGTTGTTCTTGTTTCCGTTGTAAGTGGGGTTGAGATCACGGTGGAAGGTACATCCAAATCGTCAGCATGCAGCTTGACCACAAAATCCTTTGGTACGCATTATACCGCCCTGGCTGAGTGTTGCAAGGCTGAGCTGAATCGTAGTATTGCTGCTCAAGCTCGGAGGCGAAGCAGTACCATCTGAGCTCATGGTCCATAGGGCGACTAGAGCTTAAATCATGGGTCATAAGATACTTACAGCTGTGACAAGGAATCTACGGCTCCCAGGAGAGTTCCATGCCCGGATTTACGCTTGTACCAGGTATCTCTACGTAAGAAAAGCGGAGAGGATATCATAGAGGAGCAGTCGTTCAGGGATTCAACGAGCGGTCTAGCTCGGCGCGTCTGGTATTAGACGAGAGGAAGCATTCCTGGCTCGTACGTATTCTCGCATCTACTTGAACCCATAACCGGCTCAGAGCTTGGGAAGGAGAATGCTGGAGCAGGAAGTTGGCTTGATCCAACGCGTCGCCGATCAACGACAGCGGACGCGCCAAGGCGGCACCATCGCATAAAAGAGCCAATGAGAGCTTGGGAAGTGCCGCAGACTAGGCGGCAAGCGCTACGGTGTGAATCTGGCATTTTAAAGAGCAAATGAGATCGATTGCCTCAAACCCCCAGTCTCGCTGACCAATCAACAAGTGCGCTCTGGTAATTTATCCTGTTCTACGGACATAATAGACTGAGCTTCTACATGAACGCTATGCTGCTCAGTCATTTGGTGATGGCAGCGTTAGGGATATATCCGCGCCTACCTAATCAGATCGCCACACCGGTAAAGCTGAAAGTCAGAGCAGACAAATCGAGACAACATAGTGATCAGTGAATCACAGCTAGTGGGCCTAGCCGGCTAGCTATATGAGCATCTGCAGTCAGCGACCGAAGTAGCAGGATCGGAAATCATCAGAGCAAAGCACCCGACCCTTGCCGGACCATCACTATACGCACCACTACAATTGTGTTAGAGAAGCAAAAACGTACTGCCAATAAATATGAGCGTCATCCCAAGCTATCAGCAAGAGCTCGTGCGGAGAACACGTCAGATGATTGAGCGAGGTCGTTCCGCTCCTCTGTCAACCATTCAGAGCGCCAGTCTTGCCGGTCCCAGTGTTCCGATCTGCAGGATGGTCAAGCCGTCAGGTTTTTCCGGCATCGGCTAGCATTGGCGATGGACCCTTTGATCTTATTACGAAATGTATCAGTGCGGTAGGCGGAGGCGTCAATGATAGCCAGCCCAAGGTCTTACCGTCCCCAAGCGTGGACCTGCACTGGACAGGGCCCACGCAGGGCCAATCTTCTAACAAAAGCGAGCCTTCAACCTCAGAGCTTGCGAATCTTCAGAATCTGGCGGGCAATGTCAAAAGCTCTCTGACCGTCATGTTCTTCCATGGTGGAGGCTTCACGTGAGTCATTGTCTTCTGTTTATTCCCAGCTTCGTGACGAGCTAAGTCTTCCCAGTATGAACAGCCCTGAGCGTTACCAAAAAATATATGACTACTTCGCAGAAACCACCGGTGGCCGTTGTGTCGCGTTCCGCTATCATCTCGCTCCGCAGAACCCTTTCCCAGCGGCACTTCTTGATGCTTTGGTGGCTTACTTGACGCTTCTACACCCACCTTCCTCTGCTTTCCATTCTCCGGTCTCAGCGTCATCCATCGTTTTCGCAGGTGACAGTGCAGGTGCGAACCTTGCCCTGTCTCTCTTACAAGTTATCCTCTTCGCTCAGAGATCTTGTTTATCCGTTCCTTTCAACGGCGTACAAGTCAATTTACCTTCCCTTGCAGGCGTTTCAATGTTAAGTGCAGGTCTTGAGCTCATTCTTGCGCTTCCCTCGTGGCACAATTACGCCAAATTCGACATATTCTTAGATACATGGCCGATGCTGGATGCTAAGTACCCTGCATGTGGAATATGGCCGTCGAGACCCCCACGTGGGCATCCTTACTGCAAGACTAGCATGCTCGATCATCCTTTAGTCGCACCAGCCGTGGCTGGCCTGGAAGGGCTCCCCTCCACTGTGGTTTACAGGCGGACAGGAACGGTTTGCAGACTCTGCAGAATTAGCCGCGGAACGCGCAGCTCAGCAAGGGGTTGAGGTCTGGTACGAGGAGTACGAGCAAATGCCTCGCGATTTTCCAATCATGGGGGTAACATGGCCATGGGCGATTACGGACAACTGGCCGCAACCTTTAGACTGTATGCGTTCCTGGGCAGCCGTTTGTGTGAAAATGTTTGAGGAAGGCCATATTGATCTGGAGCTGTGGTCAAAGGCCTCGTGTCGGACAAGTCACTGGAGGTAAAGCAGCTGACAGGCTTAAGTTTCAAGAAGCACTGCGGCTGACCAGGGCCGAGAGAGCTGCATGGAAGGATTGGAAGGGTCCTGAGAAAAACCCGCGTCCTCTCTCTAAGTGGTAAAGCCATGGAATACTTTTGAGGTGTCTTCCGTTGCTGTATGCCCGGAGCTCTCCGATGGAGTCCACCTCGATCTGCTGCGTCATTCATCCTGAATTCTCGTCGACGAATCGGAATCGTAAGATCGCCAGATGTAAGGGGAATCTTGCAACAGCTGCCCATTCGGGAAAACCTTATGGAGACGCATCCCAGTGTACCTGCGTCTGTGTTACAAACGGTTTTAGAGAATGCTTTGCAACGAAGATGCAATTCAGGCAACTCCTAATCTATGAGATTCTTCGCAATTATGTAGAGGTCCAGAGACGACAGCTTTCATTGTGACCACTGCAACACTTGTGGTCCGTAAGTGCCCTAAGATTTGCTGATAGCTCAAAAGTAGGATGGAAGTACCCTTATTCGGGTCTGGATATCATAAGTTTATGCGGACCGACGTTTGATGGCATAGACTGTTCCAATGTATAGGTCCACCGATCAGAACTGAATGCGACCCTGTCCTCGCATGTAAGATGTGCGGTTCCCTTTGAAAGTATAGTGACTTTCGGGATCAGGCATCGTACGTTGAGAAGGGAAACTGAACTATACATGCGCGTTCACTTGTGAGGGGATGGTCGCTGAGAAAGGGCAGAAAAGAAGCCTTTTACTGCGTGGACTGTCTTTTCCACGAATCGCCCCGAGGGTCAGGGAAAGTTTAGCTCTGATCAAATATTTAGACAGAGGGCGCGAAACAGCGATTGGCGATAGCAGCTATCACTCGTGAGAATCAAAAGCAAGATCGAAATTTGGCTGAGATAAGCCCTTTTTTTTGTCATGCACATGACCTGGGCTTGAGATCTGAATGCGTACCTAGATGGATGGCATCTTTGCTCCGTGAAAACCGGAATCGGTTCCCTACGTTTTGCGGAGTATATCGAGGGCGTGGAGTGCTGTTTCCAGTGGCTTTGACTGACGTGAGATAATATAATCTTCGGCTGTTCTATCGAGGATGTACTGGGCCGCATTGCTCTATTGGAGTGGTATCTCAGAATAGAAAGCAAAGCAAATAGTAACCGATGGAGTCATTCGCGGCAATGAGATGATCATTGAAAAGTAGATTGGCTTCGGTTATAGTCTCTGCCTGAGATCATGAAGTAGATAGCTTTTATGCTGAAAAGGATACGAAAAGCCGCGCGCGACCACCACTGAAACATAAATGCACCCAACCTCCATTATGCTACCGTAGAACCCTAATTCCCTGATTTACTTTTGTACAAGAATCAAAGCCCCCCCCTCTCTCGTCTGAATTCTACCATTACATCGTCACGGTCCGCATGTCCTCCCAACGCACGTGGACGACGGGGGCAAAGGAATGCCATCCCCTAGATCTATCATATCTTCAAATATCCGAATGTATCTATCTTCATTGATAACAAAGCAGCAGTCTAGCCGCATTACCCTCGCGTTGCCAGTAACGCTTCATTCAGCGGCAGCACAACACAAGGCCCTCTGCGCTCCTCCCATTTCCGAAACGCGCGCTTGAACCCCTCCGGGGCATCTCGCCCCAGGACGACGGAGCCGGTGGGCACGAACGGACGGTCTTCGACTGAGGCGACGAGGATCCCGTATTCCGAGGCGAAGATGAGCGCGGCGCGGAAGCTGGGGAGGAGGGATTTGGTGCTGGCGGTTACCATGCTGTAGTATTGTTAGCTTTAGCGAGAGTGCGGATTTATGGTTTGGATAGACTTACACGAAGATCTCGAAATAGGTGTCAAGCACGTAGACGCCTTCGTCTGCCAGGTCTGCTTCGGCGAAAGGCATTGTTTCCTTAATGGCCGCAATCATGGTTCCGTCCTCTTCGCCAGTGGTGGCGCTTCCTCTTCGTCCCCAAGATAAATAGCCCGAGTTGGATTTTGGCCTGGGTAGTTCTGCAGTGATCGAAAATAGCCTGGTGGTGTACGTTTCACATTTTGCTTTGAGGTGCCAATATTGTGCATCGTTATTGGCATGCTGATGACCTCCGTCTTGAGGGAAAGCCTGCCAGAAAGAAGGAGGTTCTTGACCTTCATCTACCTCTTCTACTTCGCCAGTAAGTCCCAGATCCATGCCGATGAGCCTTGCGCATCCCAATTCATCTGCCCCGGAGCCGCTGCCTTTCCATAGGTACAGCTTGTTGAATCGAGTGGATATGATATACGAAAATCCTTTGCAAAGGGTAGTTGGTGAAAGGTCAACCTCATCAAAAGCAATTTGACCAACGTGGCGTCGTGCACAAAGCATGTACGAGGCAGAACCACGCATACTTGATCCACGTCGAGTGATGACTATGCCGCCGAGTGCCTGGAAGAAGCTTGAAGTCTCTTTGCCCTGCTTTAGTATGACGAGCTTTCCATTGTTGTCTTTTGCCACTTTTCGAGCGAAGAGCTGCGCGTCCTCTACTGCTGAAGCGGGAACGCAATCGCCAGACCAGAGGTAAACCTCAGTTGTTCGCGTGCCCGACAGACCACCAAAGACATGGGTGCAAATATAGAGGTTCTCTTCGAAAAGAATGTGTTCCTGGTGTGAGGGAACGGGTAGCATTTTGCCGTCGCCGGCTACTTCAAATATTTGCTTGCGGAGTGTCTTGATTTTCTCGGGTCCTTGATGCGAAGAGCAGGTATTCAGTATAGTCTGAGTATCGATGTTGAATCTTATGGTGGATTTGGTGGTGTCATTGAAGAAGTCTGAGATGGTGCGGGCTGCTTCTGAGGTTGGCGAGCTCTTGTTCGAGGGCAGAGGCTTAGACGGGATGGTACTTGAAGGCTTCCTAGGAGCAATCAAAGAGGGTTTCTTACTAGGCAGAGGAGGTGACTTGGGCGATCGCGGCGAAAGACTTGGAGGCGTAGGGAGATTGCGTGCAAATGGAGTTGGAGTTTGAGCTTTTTCAGGCGCTGTCTCAATACCGAGACCTATCGATGTGCTGGGAGACGACTTTCTGAGTCCAACCTTTTCATGAACTTCATCTTCATCTTTTCGTGTCGGCAACCTGTTCGGTGATCTTGCTCCATTCCTCTGAAAAGACGAGGGTTGTTGCCAGATAGACGCTGCAGTATTCACAGAATCTCGAGGCAATCTCTCTTGGGTCGTATCCCCGTCTAGAATCTTCTGTTTCGGGTCAGGAAGAGCGACATAGGACGTTGGCGTTTGAGCGCCAGTTTCTTTGGGTGGCTTCACGGATGCTGAAGGCTTGCGTGGTTTCTTAACGTTGGTATCAACAGTGGGTGTCTGCTTGATTGCCGGGGGTGGAGAAGGGGCTTTTGGACAGCTTCTAATGGTGAGGGATGCATGATTGACGACTGTGGTTTGACCTCCAAAGGCGACGAAACACTTGTTGAAGGTTTTCGGGGACTCGTAGGCTGAGAGATCTTCCTGTTGTTGTTTGAAATGTTTGACAAAGGCCGGGCGTCTTCTGCTTTTAATACAGGGCTCGTGATTCGGTCATGTTTCCATCCCTTTCTGCCTCGCGGGTCCGATGCAACACGTTCAGTCTCAGTTGAAGTAGGAGGGAGAGGTGCTGAGACGGAAGATATTGCAGCGTTTGGCTCCACTACCGTAGGTAATCGCCGCTTTGGGCCCCTTGCTCGTCCCTTCGTCATATGGCTCAGCTGGGGCGTACTGGAGGATATCTGCGCCATTTTAGGCGAGGAATCTTGGTCTGTTGTAGATGTAGGGTGCTGTGTAGGATTATCATTGGGGGCACTCTTCATTGGCGCCGGTCCTCGAGACAAGATCCCGGCCAACGATGCATTGAAATTGCCCGCTAGCATCGCATTAGTAGCTGGTTGCTTCTGACTTTCTATAGACCTCGTCTTTACGCTTTCGCTCGTAGCTGATTGCATTGTAGGTGCAATTGGCTTGCTCGCTTTGTTTTCTGACGACTCGAGGCCCTTGATATTACTGTTTGATCTTGTCAAACCTTGCCTTCTCATCAAGGCTTCGGGCATAGTAGTATCGTGAATCTTCGAAGCATTCGTGATCGTGGTTGAAGCTGACGGCAGTCCTGCTTTCATCGTGTCTTTTCTCTGCAGGATACTCTCCTTGAATTCGTCTTTACGCTCACTCTTCTTTGGTCCACCAGTGGTTGCTAAGCCAGCTTTCCCCCGTAGTATATTGCCCTTGAGTTCATCAGGGGCAACGTAGTTTTGAGTTTGCGTCTTTTTGAGCTTGCCGAAGACGTTTTTGAACTCAGGCTCGACTTTTGAGTCTTTCTCTTCGGACACTTTCCGAGCCTTCAGATTGGATGTAAAATCTTTCTTTGGAGGTGTCTCAGGTTTTGGCTTTACAGATGGGGAAGATCGGTTACCAAGAGCAGTTTTCGATGGGGATGACTGCTTGGGAAGTGGTTTAGGTGTAGCTACAGGCCCTTGCTGATCTACGCCAGCCCCATCACTTCGCGTAGGGCTTTCAACATCAGAGATGTCGGGTTTTGAGTGGGGTGAGGACTTCGTATTGTTGATCTCCTTATCGTTCGAAGACTGGGTATGTTCTGGGCCGGAAAGAGTCTGGGTTTCAGGTTTCCTGAAGCCAGCAGAAAGCCCACCAAAGGATGGCCCTGTACTTAGGCCGCCAGGAGGAGGCGAGCGCATTAAGCCCCCGGTACTGATTTCTTTAAAGTTAGTACCTTTGCCAAGGTCCACACTACCGCGCTGCTTAGCCTTATTGAGATCATGCATCCAGGGTGGCTGTTGTGGTGGAGCTGCCTTGGGCTTCGGAGACTCGGGTTTGTTGATAGCATTCTCTAGCCAACTTGATTTCGAAGGGCTCCATCTTTTAGATGGACTCGACGGTATCGCCCTCTCGACGTCTTCATCTGCAATTCTATCTTTACCCAATTTGGAGACTGGCGAAGATTCTCTGCCTAATGGGAGTTCGGATTTCACGGACGCGGGGGCCAAAGTGGAGGAAGGATCGCTGGCTACGTTGTGAGTATTTGTCGCAGCATGGCCATCCGACTCGGATGGTAGCGGTTTCGTGAGATCTCCATGTGCTGAACCAGGCCTTGAGCTTGAGATTGGAGATGTTTCACGACTGGCACTATACGGCTTAAAGTCCTGAAGCGGAGCAAGACTACTCATTGTCTGCCTTGAGCCATCATATCCACTTCGATTGCTGACTATCGAATTACCCCTGCTTAAACCTGGGCTAGCCTGTGCACTCCACCTCTTATTTACACTGTCTGACCGCTTGAGCATCGCACTCTGCACGAAACCACCAAGGCCCTTCGTAGGCGATGGAGGACGATCGGTCCGTTCGGCAGCCATGCGGCCTTGAGAGGGTGACATTGCCAGCGTCCGACTCGAGGATATCGAGTCTGCTCCGTAGGAGGAACTGGTATCTGAGCTTGGCGGTTCGAAGCGTTGGCTGTCCAAAGTCGGTAAGGGTGACCGTAGACTATTTGTTGAAGCTGAATTGGTAAACCTGGCTGTCGACCCCAGCCCACCGCGGACCGATCCCTCTCTTGACAGTGGCGACCAAGGGGTACTCCCTGCAGGCGATATTGACGGCCTTTCCCCTTCAACTAATGTCTCCCTTGACATTCCCGGTAGAGGCCTTGTCCCACCTGCTGAGACCATGTCCGTCACATCCTCGGTCTGGTTTTTTCGATACGCTGCTGACCCTAAACCCCTGTCCTGTGTTTGGCGAAAGAATGCAGGATCTTTTGCTCCGAGCGATTGCGCGATCTCGGACCTCGATGTTGCATCATCCTTGACGGGAGTTGGTTCAACGCTTGCTCGTGGTGATCTTGCGGCGTTGTTCTCTGATGCGACCATTGACAGTGGACGACTCCTCCCACTGACGGTACCTCGAGATGACGGTCGTTGCTGCCATGATAACGTGCCAGAGCGAGAGAGGGACGTGGCCGTACTGGAAGAATTGCTTGAAGGCTGTGAGGACATTGAAGAAGAACCGTTCCCGGGCCCTTGTCTATCGGCATTCCCACCGAAGGGCGGTGTCGACTTTGGCGAGGCCTCCTCAGCCATTGACATCTCACTGACGCGTTGTTTACTCGAAGGAGGTGGCAATTGAATGTTTGCCGGTGAGCTGCTTAGATCCTGCATGGACGCGTCCGTTGTGGAGCGCATCGAGTGGGGCGTTCCCGCATTGGAGGTCGATTCTTTAGTTGGTGACAAGGACCGGGCGCGCTCTAGAAAGTCAATCAACACACGTCTGCCCCTCTCCCTGCGTTAGATCAGATTGCACTGACCAGCTCTCCTGGCTTGCCTCTCCTTGCGGCCTTGCAAGATTTCCTCCTCGAGCTTGCGGGTGCGCTCCTCGTCCTCTTTATCTCTCTGATCTCCCAACTCACGAATTCGTAGTAGAAAATCATTAACATCCTCGGATCCATCGGCGTCGGACATTGCGGGGAGTTTTACTGGGTGTGTCCAGCACGAACCTCGGGAAAATGAAAGAGTGTTGTCGAAGGATCTACAGCATGGTGCCCTCAAACATCAACGATGTGCGACAGCTTCAACTTTGGGCTAAGCGCAATTTGCTGCAGGGGGTCTACAGCACTCTACCCCTTGCTTCGAGGTGTACTCCGTATAAGTACTCATCAGAAACGTTGCATGATCTGACCGACGTAACACTGAGCATGCATGTGTCAAAATCGAAATGCTTCTACAACAGACGCGTGATCCTCAGCTTGCGCGCTGTTACCATGGTACATCTGTTGCTGGAGTGCAGTAATCCCTGCTAGCTACTAGGTACATTTTGTAGTAGTATTCCTTCTCATCCTGTAAGCATAGCGCGAATCCCGCTGTTGAGAAATCGAGATTTCTTTTTGTCAATACAGGAAGAGCCTGTCTCGGGCATCTTGCACCACCCATGCCAATCCACTCTCTAAATTCTCGCCCGTGATCGCGCTGCATCCTATGACAGTCCACTTATGCGTCTTGATAACGTCCAGTTGCAGCTCCTGCGGATTGTCAGCATGATCGCAAGCACGCAAACAGCATTTTCTCGTAGATTACCCTCCGTATCTCCTCCTCGCCCATACATCCAGCTATGTCGGTCTTGTTCGAGAAAACCAGCAAGCTTGCGCCCATCAAACGCTGCATCTGTGAGCCCTGACATATTCTTCGGCCGCTGGACCAACCTCTTCGAGCAGCAAGCCGGCTAACTCTTCTCGACAATCCCTAATGCGCAAACGATCTGTCGCATCCACAACCCAAATGAGGGCATCTGTCTTCTCGAAATAGTTCCTCCAGTAGGAACGGAGTGTCTTCTGGCCTCCGACATCCCCTGCGCACAGCTAAGCGTCGCCTTTCACTGGAAACAAGATGGATCTCGTACTTACAAACGTTTAGCTTGTACCTGCGCGCACCCTGGGTCAGTGATCTGAGGACTGAATGAAAGTGATTCTCTCACCCTTGATAATCGATCGTCTTGATGATGAAGCCGAGAGTTGGGCTCACGGTGCTCACATCCTCGTTCATTACGCGCTTGACGATGGTTGTTTTGCCAGCATTGTCTAATCCTCTGCTAATGTCAATATTACCCTCGACTCGCTGAGAACCTTACAGCATTAATATTCTCATTTCCTTGTCCTTCAGACGGGCTTTCCGTAGAATTGATAACATCTTTGCAGGATACCTAGTATCTTGAGGCGCACGAGGGTAGAGATTGCGACTAAACTTCACCTCGGCCTAACTTAATAGCCACCAAGACACATCCGTTTTTCATAATTCCACAGATCGCCTCGTTGAGCCGACATGCTGATTCCGTAGTGGCATCCCGTCTTGAGTAAAAAAGCAAACCAAAGTCCATGGCCATGAAATTTGAAGCTAGCCCGTTTTTTTCGAGCCTTCCAAACTGGGTGGAACTCGGAAGGCGTCCTCGAAAAAGCATATCTCG
This sequence comes from Physcia stellaris, assembly GCA_018902385.1. Lineage (NCBI taxonomy): Eukaryota > Fungi > Ascomycota > Lecanoromycetes > Caliciales > Physciaceae > Physcia > Physcia stellaris. The sequence continues at coordinate 109,062 of JABSSW010000068.1, forward strand.
ACAATGAAGATGGAGACTTTGATGCCTCGAAGAAACGTTCAACAAAAGGATCAAACATTGAAGCCGAGTGCATCACCGTCATCGATCCATGAAACTCATTAAAGATAAGACAGACAAAACTAAAATAGGAATAAGCGAAGTGTATTGAATGGTCACCAAGATGTCCGTCTGGTACTGCATTCAAACATGAGGTCGATGGTTCTCAAATTCGGATTCGATGAACCTGATCAGCCAAGAGCAGTGGCGGTTGAAAAAGCTGTAAAGGCTAGGTAGGAGCAAGACTGTTAAAAGGAAAAGTAGAGCCAAACAAAAGTTGACCCCGAGAAAACATTACTGAACCTAGCAACTGACGTTCAAGCGCCTCCGAAGCCAACTTCAGATAATCTTCGACAGAGCGTATCAAGAAAGCAGCCAGACCTCAACACCTTTGCAATCCAATTATTCGCGTTGAGATCTGCGGTTCATACTCCGTACTAAATAAACACTACCAAACATCGATCAACTTCTAATCGTCAAAAGAGAGAGAAGTCCAAACGCAAGCAAGCGGGAAGTCCCACTCAAGCATCTAGCGAATTCTCGGGTCGAGGATTCAAGCCACTTTCGAGTTCATAAATCATTATTCATTTTCTATCATCTCTCACAACTTTCAACATTCTGTATTTCATCATCGATAATAATTCTTCGAACGTTACCTTACAGCTGTCGCAGCTTTTGCTGAAATATTTGATGAACCCTAACGCGACTACAGGAGAAACAGAAACCCTAAGTCAAGAAAGCGGGAAATTCCGATCAAATATCACAACATCAAACTTTCATCTTTCATCATCTCTCCTAAATCTCAGCAGCTCACAATTCATGATCGATACCTGCTATAGTCTCGGATCTTACACTTTCTGAAGCTTTGCTTAGATATTTGGTGAACCCCAAACAGAACACACTACTACAGGAGACATTGTCGGCCAGCATGCGTACTCACAGTCGAGGTGAACCAAACCTTTGCACTCGCTTTGTGAAGGCTTAACCAATGCAACACTAATGCTCTTTTGCATAGGAGCCGCCCATCCTCGACATGGCCAGACGACAATTCGTAGTAGGAAATTGCTTGATCCTAATAAATTCGAGACCGAAGCTCTACCGCGTGACTCGCGTGGATTTCAGCCGCGTGACTATTCGCAAACATCGGAAGCTGCCTCATCAGTCGTGACTGAGCAAAACCCTAGGACATTCACCAGCCCACAAGAGACTCTCAGCGGTGCGTCCGCTGTTCAACACCACATCATAGGCGAGCCTGGTACAGTCAACGACGACTCTCGAGCCAGCCGTACGATCGAAAATCCAGAGACGGCGATATCAAATCGGGTGATTCCACTGGCCAACAACGCAAGGAAAGCTAACCAAGCATCTCCTATGGCTCAATTTAGTGCCGCTAAGGCGCTGACTAATGAGAGATCTAACGTAAGTCATACACATATTATTGACCACTGCTTCTTCCCACTGACGCCTCGACCGTAATAGGCCGGAATTCTGCCAGAAGATGTAAAGATTCTAGAACAATTGGATCAAAATGGCGGATTAGGAGCTTCAATGTGGGCACAACCGCCACAGAAGAGCCTCAGCAATCTACCAGGCCTTCGCCCACATCCTACTTCTCCCCCCAAGTGGGACAGTTCCAACGGTTTTAAGGTCTCAGATATTCGTGGACGATATTCAATCAACTTACTTCCAAAGTACGCCTTCAACAATGGGGTCAAACCTAAAACCATCAACAAATCGATTGCTCCAACCAATGGCATTACAATGCCACCACGGGAAATTCTGTCTGCAGATACCAAAGATGCTAAGACTATAGCCCGTACGAGGGAAGAGCACAATAATACTGTTGTTGTCAGCGACGCTGTTGTCACGACCTCTCCCAAGCCTGTATCAACAGCCTCTACACACTATGTGCCCCCACATCTCCGTAAACAAAATAAGGTTACAGTGAACCGAGACGTGCCGCAACAACTTCCCGTATCTGAGCCTCAACAAAAGAATATAGAGGCTGCGAAAGCATCACATGACAAGAGTACTGAAGCCAACCCGGAGTCCTTCAATTTCCTCTCCACGAAGCCCTCAGCAACCAGGTCAACAGATTCTGCACAGGATCAAGCTCCCATAACCGGCGTATCTCCGGTCATTATCTCTTCAAGCCCACTTGCTCCGACATCTCCACCCGCAGTGTCGCAATATAAGACTGAGACATCAGCCTCTCACCATGCATCTCCAGTAATACTACCTAACATACAAGGTGAAGCTAATCTTGTCAGCGACTCGGCTAAGTTCATGAAGGAAATGGAGCAGGAGCTTCCCCACATCTTCGAGTACCAAAAGCCAAGCTAGCGTGGCCCGAATCTCAAGAAGAAGCAAAGCATCAAAAGCACAGCGTCCACGCTATGAACGCTGGGGGTAATGACAAAATGAGCAAGCCTGGTGAATTCGAGGCCACCTCACGTGAGAGTAAGGCCAGTGAAGCCTACGGGCCAACGGAAGAATTGGGGAACGACATCGGCGAATTTGCTGCTTCTGCAGCTGCGCCCAACGTGATCTCTGTACCGAAGACCGAAAAGAAAGGTAAGGAAAAGGCTATCAATGGTTGGGACAAGCCAATCGAACCCCCTCATGAATTGCTGGGCTGGGATGGGGCACGAGCTGAACCCAGTGAAGACTGGCAAGGTCGACCACGCCACCCTATACCTGCCGAAGAGCAACTGCAGAGACTGGAGTATTGGAACCAGGCGAATGAGCTCTCGGCCATTCAAAATTCCGCACATGTCGACACTGCTTCACCGGAATTCATACAGGGGGCTGGCGTTGCCGATGATGGCTCACTATCTAACGTACACTCAGAAGACGCTCACCGTACTTTCCGGTTACCGAATGATCCGTTGACTTTGGCGAAAGCTGATCAGACCGCGCAATCTGTCCTTGAAAAGCTCAATGTAAAGAGGCGTGAAGAGACACCACCTATGACAAAGCAGGAGAGGCGCGACTGTCGAGCAGCATGGAATCAACGTAACAAAGAATTCGCGGATATGCCAAATCCATACAAGCCGGCCGCAGATATCTACATTCGATCTGCTAAGACGTCTGATCTCCATCAGATCACCGACATCTACAATCATTACATTAAAACTTCAGCGGTAGCACTAGAACTTGACCCAATGACCCACAATCAATGGCGAGTGCGTATGGAGGACTGCCGTGAGGAGGGATTCGATATGTATGTTGCTGTCCAGAGAACAGCTTACGGTAATGGTCATTCTCGTAAGCATAGCTGCGAGCCGGTCTTCGGGTTCGCGTACGCGGAGGACCAGAATGGTAGACGAAGTTCATGTCGCTATGCCGCGGTTGCCCAAGTCTACGTAAACTGGAAGCACTTACAGGTCGGTGTCGGACGATGCTTGTTGGATCGAGTCATGGCAATGCTAAACTTTAATCACTTTCCTAAGAAAGGTGTCGAGTGGGTGGGCGATATGCCACTCAAACAACGAGAGATCAAGAAAGTCCTGATCGAGATCCCCTATTGGGATGACAGCGACGAAGAGCGAGCACTCTTCACCATGGTGAAGAACGAAAAGACGGGGCAGATGGATCGAGTGCCGGGATGGAAGGCTAGATGGCTGGAGTCGGTTCAGTTCGAGTATGAGTGCACCGTCCGTGAGATCGGCTTCAAGAAGGCTTGCCTGGAGAAGGGAAAGAGGTAAGGCATGCACTATCGAACGTGAAGAAAAACATACTGATCGAAACCCGTATTTAGCGTGAGCATTGCCAAATTCATGCTTGATACCTGGCTTGATATCTCCAGAAACCAAGACTCGCCGTAAAGTTGCGACCACACACGGAGCGATTACACTGCAGTGTAAGGGAGTTATAGGCAACTCGTCTATAAGCTCATTTCAGTAAGCTTTCAGAAGATATTCAATCTCTGTTTTCAGCATTTCTATCAAAAAGCCCATACCAGGTATGTTTAAAGGGAGCAACCAGCCACTATCCTTATCAGTCCGAGCAAACTTAGCGTACGGCATTTTTAGTCTGCTGTGGCTTTCTCAGGATAGACTGGAATCGGTGGCAATGATGGCAATGCACACATACAGCCTGGGTGTGCATTGCAAGGCCTTCGGCGCCACAGAAAAAGCGGTGGAGAAAATGGATAATCAGGAGCTTTCGTAGATTTCCTTTAGCAGTGAGTAAATAGCAATAACTAGACCCATGAAAGGAATCAATTGCATGTCACTCACTAAGTTAATGACATCCCATCCGCGTGAAACAGCAGCACAAAGTGGTTTCTGGAAGTGAACCGCCAAGCCTCAAGCATTCTGATGCCAAGCCCGCATTATCAGACTTCTTTCCCTACCCAAGTGCTCTGTAACCACCTTTGAAACCTGAGGCTGCAACAATGGGGCTTGAATCATGGAAATCCGGCGGTAAAGATGATTTTGTGCTCACCATATCCGATAACGACGACTCCCTGCCTTTAGTGAACGAAGAGGACGATTCCCCTTCGGAAGCCCCACCAAAGCAGCTCCAAAGCAGCACGAAGCGCAAACGAGGCATAGAAGTGCCTGCGACCAATGGCGCGAGCAAGAAGGCTAAGAAGCAGAAGAAACAGAAAGATAATCAAGTTATTGAAAGAGGAGTCTCGGCAGAAGAGGAAAATCAAACGTGGGCAGCGGGGGGAAAGGACGATGGCACTATGGACTCGGACTTTGAGTTTCAGATAGGAGATGTAGATGACGGGGTTGTCGAGGACTTTGATGCCTGGGGAATGAATGGAGATGATTCTCGAAATCCAGATGGCAATAAGAAGGGTGTGGATATTGAGGAGTTGATTGCGAGGCGGCGAAAGGGTGGAAGAGCAGAAAAAGAACACCCAGAAGGCAATGAGGAAAACGGCGAGATTATTTCAGAAGGCGGCGATCATGATGCTTTTGAGGACGGAAGGGAAGAAGACTTGGTGGCCAGCGGGCCGAAGGACTCTGCATCCGAGGACGAAGACGAGACACTGGCCGAAGATGGCTTTGGGATGGGGGCTACAGGGAGTGACGAGGAAGATATGCCTAATGGCATGATGAACAATGGCGAGTCAGATGCAACCTCGGACGCTGAATCGATAGCAGAGCCAGTGCCACACCCTGAAGACGAAGCAACAGAAGCATCGTCTGTGGATGAAAAAGATGATCCAGAAGAACACGCTCGCCGCGAGGCTTTCTTCGCTCCATCAGAGACACCCACCACATCGACGACGTCCTCATTTCAGTCAATGTCTTTGTCACGTCCCATCCTTCGAGGTCTTGCATCACTTTCGTTCACAACTCCTACCCCTATCCAGCAGAAAACCATTCCCATAGCACTGTTAGGCCGCGATGTCGTGGGTGGTGCAGTCACAGGTTCAGGTAAAACCGCAGCCTTCATCATTCCGATCCTCGAACGACTCCTCTACCGCCCAAAGAAGGTCCCCACCTCCCGCGTGGCTATCCTCATGCCAACTCGCGAGCTAGCTGTTCAATGCTTCACGGTCGCCCGCAAGCTAGCGAGCTACACCGATATAACCTTCGCCCAACTAGTCGGCGGCTTCTCCCTCCGCGAACAAGAAGCCGTTCTTCGTTCTCGCCCCGACATAATCATCGCCACCCCCGGCCGCTTCATAGACCACATGCGCAATTCCGCCTCCTTCACCCTCGACACGCTTGAGATCCTCGTCCTCGACGAAGCAGATCGCATGCTGGAAGACGGCTTCGCGGACGAACTCAACGAAATGCTTACCACGATCCCCAAATCCCGGCAAACGATGCTCTTCTCCGCAACCATGACATCGCGCGTCGATGCCCTCATCCGCCTCGGCCTCCAGCGTCCCGTCCGCCTCGTCATCAACGAGCAGAAACACACCACCGTCGGAACCCTCGTCCAAGAATTCGTCCGCCTGCGCCCAGGCCGCGAAGAAAAACGTCTAGCCTACCTCCTCCATCTTTGCACGCACACCTACACCTCCCGCGTCATAATATTTTTCCGCCAGAAAGCCCTCGCACACCGCGTCCGCATCATCTTCGCCCTCCTCGATCTCCGCGCCGCCGAACTCCACGGCTCAATGACGCAGGAGCAGCGAATCGCCTCTCTCACCTCCTTCCGCGCCGGTACGGCAAACTATCTGCTCGCGACAGACGTTGCAAGCAGAGGACTCGATATCCCCGCCGTAAGCACCGTGATCAACTACACGGCCCCGCAGAACAGCACCATCTACCTGCATCGAGTAGGCCGGACCGCGCGCGCGGGACGAGAGGGCCGCGCGTGCACGTTGGCCGCTGAGCCGGACCGCAAGGTCGTCAAGGAGATCGTCAAGGCCGCGAAAGCGCAAGGCGCGAAAATCGTAGGTCGCACCGTCGACGCCGACGCTGTGGACGCCCTAGCGACGCGTATCGAGGCTCTGGAAGGGGAGATCGAGGCCGTGCTGCGGGACGAGAAAGAAGAGCGAGCGCTCCGCGGCGTGGAGATGCAGGTCCGGAAGGGAGAGAATTTGATGGAGCATGAGGCTGAGATCAGGAGTCGGCCGAAGCGGACGTGGTTTGAGAGTGAGAAGGAGAAGCGGGTTGCGAAGAGGAGGGGGTTGGAGGAGTTGAATGGGGTGGCGGGGAAGAAGGTGGGGGGTGGGAAGCTGAGTAATAAGGATAGGAAGAGGTTGGATGATACGAGGGAGAGGAAGGAGGGGGTGGTGTGGAAGAAGGGGAAGGGGGATGTTAGGGGTGGGCCGGAGAGGCCGAAGTCGAAGGTGAAGAAGGAGGTTAAGCGAGGTGGTGGTGGTGGTGGTGGAAAATCAAAAGCAAAGGGAGGTAAAAGGCGGTAGCTTGGTAGAGATTCAGCACTCACTGCCGATATCGCTCTTCTCCCGAGACCTCGTTCTATTCGTAGGGTCAGACCCATCTCCAATGGCGCCAGACAGCCAGAGTACGAACCCTTCCAGGGGCACCGAGCTGAACACCGAGCGCAGAGATGAATCAAGTATGCCACAATCCCCTCGGCTGAATCTACATTTTGCTCAATCATCCGCTCCTAACAAGGTATACAAATTCCCCCCCAAATACAAACCCGATTCAAATCAGATCATCCAGAAAAAATCTAAAACTCCCTCCCATATTTTCCCCGGCGATGCATATATACACACAAACTCCCCACTAACTCGCACCGTCGGGCACGAAAATGCACGCTTTTAAGTCTCCCTTCCCCAAATCACGGCGCCTCTCCCGAACTCCTCAATCATAACATCATGCATCATCAAACCCCCGCGGGGATATTTACATCGCGCTCCCATACCCCCCTCCATACCCGCTACCATCATACCTATTCCCCCTCCCACTGTTACTGCCCTCCGCAGCCCCACCAAGATCCATATGCCGAAGCGCTTCTTGGGGCCACTCGTCGTCGTCGTCGGTATCAGCATTAGCGACGCGGAGGCCGCCTCCGTTGGAGCGGGTGTATCCCGCGCCCACACCCCCACCGCCACCGCCATCCCCGTACCCGCGCTGCGACCGCACGGACTGCTGCTGGCTCGGCAGCGTCCACAGATCCCCCTGCTCGCCTTGCGGGAGGGAGAGCGAGGGCTTGCGATCATAGCGCGGATCCGGCGGTTCGGAGGCCGAGAAGTCGAATTCGTGCTGGTCGGTTTGGGGGAGGGGGGTTTCGGCATCGTCGCTGTAGGAGTAGTGCTGGTATTGGTCTGGGGGCGGGGAGGTGCTGTGGGAGAGCATACCCTTTGAGTAGCTTGGCCCGTCTGGGGAGGGGAGATGGAGCTCTGGGCCGGTGGAGAATTGGTGCGTTCTTGATGCGTCGGTGGGGGGGTCGGCGAGGGGGAGGGGTGGGGATTCCACGATGGAGGATTCGTAGGGTGCTGGATCGGGCGTTTCTCGTGCGCCTGTGGGGAATCGGGTGGGTGTTTCCCGAGGCGCGGTCTCTACGTTCTTTAAACTGCTGCCTACCATTACACTTCCGCCTCTGCTGCGTCCTTCGTGCTCCGGTACCTCGGTGATCTGACTGTCTGCGGCGTCTGCGTCGCGGATGCTGAATTGCGCTATCGTCCCCATCTTCCTGGTAACCCATGAGGCGAGGATTTTGCCGCGCTGCTTTTCGCCGAGGCGAGAGCGCGGGAAATCGCCTTTCGCGACGAAGGCTACGATGTCCACTACGAGCTGGTGTTCGTTGAGAACGGCGTTGATGATTACGGGGACAATGGAGGCAAGGTAGGCGCGGCGCATTACTTCGACGAGGACAACGACGAAGCCACCGGCTTGGAAGACTGCGCTGTTGGGGACATAGAAGTTAGCGGAAATTTAACTATTTACTATTTGATAAGTGAACGGAGGGGAGGGGAATGGGGATAGGGCTTACCAGCCGCCGGGGAGGATGTTGCGGTGACACTTTTCGATAGAGTACTCGATGTCGAGTGGGAAGTGGCTGAGGCCGTTGACTTCGAAGGTTTCGCCAATACCACCGAGGACGAAGAGCACTTGCATCTCGACTTGCTGACCGCCTGGACCTATTGGTCGTATGACGTTGTGCAAGAATCCCAAGTCTCCGGTCCGCACATAGGTGACGTGTGGGTCTCCGTCCACTGTACGTCCGTTGAATCTTTCCGCGTCAAATGCATCTTTGGAGCCGTAAAATGACGTGACGCAAGCCTCTGACTGCACCCAGATCTCACCGTACTCGCCAATGTGACATAACCGATTGGTTTCGGGGTTGACGATTGCTATTTGCGTGCTTACAGGGACCATACCGGAGTCTTGGACAAGGAGTGCGGAGGGATCAGTGTCGGGGTCGACAGGATAGACCAAGCCTCTCCTCAAGGCGCGGGTGTCGAGCCATAGCTCGATGGGCTCTATGCACATGTATGACCGTGAGGCTACCATGGGGTTGAGGACGTGGGAATAGATGGTATTTATGGCTGTGCGATCGAGACCTGTGCTGGCGAAGTGTAATCGCACTTTTTGGAAGACATCCACTCGAGGCCTGCCTTCGGTGGAGATCATCATGTTTTTAGCTCGTGAAGGGCAAATCCCTTGCCTGGCATCATGTTCATGGCATGATCGAGCATCTGGCCTGTCGCATAGGTGTCTTTGATCTTGTAGCGTGAAAGAGTGAGGAAGAGGGATTGAGGGTTCGACGCGAAGTCTACTGGCGATACAAGATATGTCGGAGCACCTAGTGTCTTGTAAGAACCAAGATAGACAAGGCTCGAGAGAATACTTACCAACAAAGACACCCATCAGGCAAGTATGGACAAATCCCAACCCACTCGTACTACGGACACAACCAAGCACAGGTCTTGAACTCGTCATCTGGCAGGTTTCTTTCTGCACCTTGCATGTACCCATTATCGTGTCGTGGCCAAGCTGAACCGCTATCCGCCTCTGATCTGGTGTCCAGTAGGTCCAAATCATGACAGGGTAATTAGGCTGCACCCATGACGGCTTCATCGTGAAGCCCAAATCTCGACAGCCGCTGGATTGTCGAGGTGGTTTCGTGGTATTGAACGTCGAGGGCACGCCGACTCGGAGAACCTGAGCAGACTGCTTGATATGTTGTGACACGATCTTTTGCTTCAACAGGTGGTCTACATCAGCGTTAACCAGAACCGCCTTGACCTTGAAATCAGCAATCATATGTAGAAAGGCTGGCGCATCTTCATTGAGACGATTTTGGTCCAGTGGCGCCATCGGGATGGCTACAGCCCCAAGACAGAAGCAAGCGTGAACAGCATAGACAAAATCCTCCGAGTGCGTATACATGATAATTAAATGATCACCGGGTCGTATCTTGGCCTTATTTTGAAGGTACAAAGCCACCGCAGCAACTTTGGTATCAAACTTCTTCCAGGTGACGCCTTTGCCTTCTTTGCCTCGTCCGTCGATGGTACAATACGATAACTCTTCGGCTTGCCTTGCGACTCGCCATTGCAATAAATCTACGATGCTTGAGAAGTTGTTGAGCGGAGTCGAGGTCCTGTCATCGATTACGACTTCTCGGTAGTCGACGCCGGAATACTGTTTGTCCTGCATTGAAAGGATCTCCTGCCTGGCTGAAGTAGAGACTGGTGACCAGATACCTCCAACTGGGTCAACACCGAGAGGTAGGTTCAAGACCGCTCGTTCAACCCCGAACTTGACATGCACACAAGGTAGCGAGCCCATGTCAAATTCCCTTCGGCAGAGCATGTTCGCTATTTCTCGCCTGCCATTCTTGACTACTCTCGGTAACGTATTCGGCGCCGTTATCATGACGCAAAACACTCGGAGATGATGCTCTTGATATAAGACTTCCATGCATCTTTCGGAAAGAGAGTCAAGCAATGCTGTGTCGAGTTGTCGTGGGGGTCCTCCAGAAGTGGTAGGAGCGGTAGATGCGGCATTAGACTCAAGAACGACGATTGGGAGATGCTCTTCGTTTACGAAAACGTCGAATGCCGAGCAATCAAAGATCTTAGGAAGGTTCTTCATGATGCTGATAATAAGGTGCTGCACAAAAAAATAACGATACTCGGCGATTTCCATGCCATGCTCTACCCATTCGACCTTCTGACGTAGGCGGTCTTCATACAGGCCCAGCACAAAGATCTTGCCTTCAATAACACACCCAAGCAAGCCAGTCCTCAAGAATTCAGGCTCAATAATTGTAGGCGTGGGGTTGCCTTCCAGGAATCTGTACGGGCGTGCGTGAAAAATAGTCTCGGTGTGCTTCGGTAAGGCCCAAAAGCCGCCTGATAATGATGGTGAATCGACCCAGATTTCCCCAATCACGAGAGGCGTGCAAAGTAAACTTGTCTCTGGATCGACAACAGCTAGCGTAGCATCGGGAATTGGATATCCAAAAGCGCCTACCCTCACTGTCCCGGCTTCATTGTCTGCTCGTTTCCTGGCTTCATCGCCTTTGGCCACAACGACAACCTCATTGGTCTTCAAGGACTCTTTGTCAAGTAGGACTTCGCTGAGCTCTGTGCGACCTCTTTGATCATGTGGCCGGGCGGTACCTCCACCGATTAAACTTCCATAACCATTCTGGGGTAAAACGGGTTTTTCGCCCTTCTTTTCCTCTGAATTGCCATCATCTCCCGACGAGTCAATCTTCAGCGGACACCCCATCCTCTCCTCACCGCCTAGCCAATCCCGCATACTGATGACCATACCACCATGCTCTGGCAAGCAAAGCATCGGCGCAACCAATTCTCTCGCCCTTGGGTTTCGCAATGGCCGAAGCCATCTATCGGCCAAGATTTCGTGAAATTCGCTATCAACTGTAAGGGTATCAATCAAACATAGTTTTACACTAGAAAAGTTCGGCTCAAAATTCTTTTTGAAATTACGAGTAGTCATTGGATCCGCTTGGTAATTGTATGCAGCACGCTTCAAGCCCGGGTAGTCCGCTACCATAAGGGTCGCTTTGTACTTGGTAATGAGATTGGCATAGAGTCCAGGCGTATCAATGGCACGAGCCTCCATCCACACAGTGGTATGTCCACCATAAACCGTGAGGAGTACACCAAGAATCATGCCAATGCCTTGCCTGGGGTCGAGATAGCTAAGAAGAATTTCACCCGCACCTCCTGCCGCAACAAGTCGACCTTGCTTATCTCGAAGTCCCGTACTGAATGTATCATTGGTGTTTCCAGGAACTGTCGCAATAACAGCACTGAGGCAGGCCATTTGGTGCATGATTGTTCGGTGGCTCATCACCACACCTCGCAAATCGCCGGTTGGTGCTCTTGAAAACTCGATGTACGCAAGGTCAGGAACCACCAATGGCGGCACTTCATCTTTCTTCTTAGGGTGGTAGCCACCGAACTCGTTCGTCTTCCACCACTCTACTCCACGTGGCCAATTGAGTTTATTGGCGGTTATATCCCGCTGGAAGTTTTTCAGATTAGCATCAGTGGTTAAAGCTAAATGCGCTTGAGTTGTAGTAAGTACGAGATTCAATCTCTTGTAGTCGTCCAGATTATTATTTGGCCCCACAACGAAGCCTGAGATGTTATTGATTGGTACAGCAACAACACCAGCGAACAGGCATCCCATGAACGCCACTGCAAAATCAATGACCTCTGTATCCCGATATATCAAGGCCACTCTGTCCCCCCGATACAGATTACTCTTGTCCCTCACAACCTGAGCAACCTTCTCAGCTCTGCTGGCCAGTTTTTCCCATGTAATTGAAGCCGTCTCTTTCCCTTTTTGATCCAAAACCCAGTATGCCGGTTGTTTAGGATTTGTCGTAGCTCGATGTCGTAATACCGAAGCAATGTTATCGAACTTAGACATTGGCACGTTGCCGTTGTGAGGATCGTAGACTGCGAAAGGTACATCACGGGGTTCCAACGGCAACTGATGGCCTAGAACGCCAGCAGGCGGTAGATCGCTGCTTCGGAGCGGCGGAGGTGCAGTATTCGCGGAGGGAGAGAATGCGTCGGTTGTAGAGTAACGATGTGGTCCACCACCATAACTATCTCGAGCGCCCTCGTTCTGATGTCCTGCAAAATCAGAGAAATAGACTTGTTGTGAATCCAGGAGAGTTGACTGTCTAGTTTGGCCCCCATCTGGCGCCTCGTATTGATCCCCTGGACCTTCGCTATAGCCTTGTTCTCCATTAGGATTGAAAGCATACTCCGAGTTGATCATGCTTGGTTGTTGCGAGTTTTCTTGGGATGAACCATAGGAACCGGGCGCCTCAGATCGGGGCTGGCCATTATGATCGTATCCGTAATTCGCATGCTCGGCGTCGGGGTTTCTTACAGCCAGACCTCGAGACCCGTTGAGCGCTTCCTGATTCTGGGCTTGAGACTGGGGTGGATCTTTGTTTGACCGGGAATTAAGGGCGGCGAAAGAAGCGCTTCTTGAACCATCATTCGATGGATGCGTAGTATCGTCTGGTGAGTGCAGGCGCAAGCCTCGTTGTGAGCGCTCAAGTTCTGTGGGCGCGAGGAATTGTGAAAGTATCAAGGTTCTTCTCTTTTGGTAGCCTTTCTGTGTGATTTCCCCTTCTTCCAACTCTTCATCCAATTCTCGCAGCCTTTCCTGTAGCTCGGGGTTATCTTCAGCCATGCTGGCGATGTAGTCGGGGGAAGTGGGATTCTACAGAGCCTCGATCAGCAACAATGAGCAGATCTGGTTACTCCATGGACGGACAAGTTTGCAGAAAAAGAAAAGGTTACTGGTCAAACGAGCGACAGATTAGAGACGATGGTGATATCTGGGTCTCAAAAAATCTCTCAAAGCGCAAAGTGGCCGAGATCGCGTTTGGACCCTTTGGCGTCAGTGGCTTCGAATCTTTGGGACGCTTGCGGGTTTCGGCACCGATCCCCGAACAAACCCACAGTCATCGGCTGATAAGATAAGATCCGGATGAAAACTTGGCTATCCATCTACTACTACGTACCACAAACTACACCTCTCCTCCGAAGTATGTCACTCGCCAGGAGCTCTCAGAGTGACGAAGCACTTGGCCAAACACCTAAACGGCATCCCATCCTGCCCTTGAAAAGACCGAAATTGTCGAAGACAGGGGCCAAATTCCCTCAAGCAATGACCGTGTGTCCCGAATCCACACCTTGACGAATAGCACTCGAGTCGAAAGATGGCTTCATCCTCTATCACATGTCTAAACCGGTACCGAACATCTGGTTGAGTTAGACCGCTCAACTGGTTATTGCGAAAAAAAATGTCACAACAACGCTACTTTACGTGTTGACAACTATGGTTTCAAAACTGGCAAGCAGCGTGTGAGCTTCTACGTGCATTCAATCGTGGTTTACGCTAACTGGTCGTGAGGTATTCACCTGCAATTGTCAAGATAGCACGGTTCGTACTGAGGTCGTGCTGCTCAAAGATCTACGGCCGAAAACCGGCAGTTCTAGTATCCTACTTTCTTTCCGCCAACTTCTCCTTTGGTACCACCAGGTACCGCTGTCGCAAAAGACATAGAGACCATTGTCATGAACCGATTCTCTGCTGGGTCGAAGTTCCGGTGACACACAGGTGGTTTTTGGGGGAGATTTGAATTCCTACCCATAGCCCGGCCAGCATCGGCGTCTAGACGTTCTCGGCTTCTTCGCCGTTTGCGTAGTTCCCATCCTCCACGTTGTGTACAACTACGGACCCAGGATGCGAGCTCGTGGCAAATACTCGACGCTTCTGGACTATGTTCAACTCCCTTTCCCCACACAACATCCGTTTTTGCGATCACCGATCCTTTACGGCCATCCCTTGTCAGCCATAGTGGCTCCTATTCCGCACCATAATCGGTGACGATCTCGCTATGACATACCTCATAAAAGCTATCTAGTAATCGATATTCGGCGAATCTAGGCATGGCATACTTAGTCTCAAGCCATCGGAGAGGTACGTGGGAACCTTTTCGAGTTTTTCAGAGCTTCATACTGCTTTGTTACTTCCGTTACATTGGCGTTCATCTGATGAGAACCAAAGAATTATCACAGACCTGATCTGAAGCATTGCTGCAATGTTGATAAATCTTGGAGACCTTCTGAAAATCCTCATTGTTTCTACAATTATCAAATATCGCACATTTGGGACAACTCACTGAAACGCGACAGATATGGCCTAAAGTTCGAAACTCTTGCAAAAGTACCACTTGAGCCTACAGTGGCAGATGTCACCTTGCTGACCATCTGCGTATCATTATTTAGTTGAACGAGAAAAAGCATAGATTGTTGTGTCTACGGCTGCGAGTTTGGTCCTACGCTGCAGCTACCTTGCCTATCTCGGTTTCGGCCAACAAATCCTCGGATCGTGCCGCGATCAAGCTTTCGAAGACGATGTATGGCCTTGTTCACTACACCGAACCCTTACCTCGTGTTTAACGGTCCAGCTGGACCCATCGTCCTCCAGATCTAGGTATTCCACAAGGTTGAGATAGCTCCACCTTCCAACTAGGCAATGCCCGTGCCTAAAAAGATCAAACCTTTGTTTTATTGCTCATGAGCTTTACACTTCTAGATGGACCAGGGGATTTGAAATTGGCTTTGTTGCTATCTCTTTGTTTGCATTTGACTGGCAATAACATTCCTCTGTGAGTGATGTAGCGACAATAGCATTGTCGACCAGAGCCTCATCCCACAATGTGTATATTTTCTTCATTCAAGTAGTTCAATCTTGACTGATTATCGCACACTGCCACTGTGATACGCTCTTTGACTACACATCGATCTCACACCGTTCTCATCACCTGAAGATGGAGAATGGCTTTGGCGACAACGTCTCAAGGCCAGGCTTCATACCCATGAAAAGGTGCGAGATTGACCAGCTTACTCTACCGCCCCTGAACGACGAAAACTGGCAAAATCTCGACCAACCTCGACCAAAACCGATCTCAGAGGATGTGGTGGCTCGGTGGATGGACCTTGAACAATCGAACCTAGATGGAAGGGTCAATGAAAATCAGCCATTCACTAGCTGCATAGACCCTCAGCTACTGACATGGGAATACAATCAGCCGTATCAGCCTCCCCGTACTCCAGATCCTGCGCCTCAGTACGTAGATTCTGGACTGTATCAACCGAGCTCTACTCCTGAGCCAGCTCCTCACTATGGAGATGGCCTTACACCTCTCGAATATCACACAAAGCGTGCTGAGTGGCATCGAGTGGCCGAGCAGTTTCATCGGGACCAAGCTCGAGACCTGGCTTTTATTGTCCAGCTATTCGATAGTCCGGAATCGGTTTCTCAGCAGCCAATACAGGGAATGTGTGGGAAGAATAATCGAGAGTTCGCCACCAACGGCGGTGCGGTAGAGCGTTTCCCATTGCGAAACGTCTTGGGATCGGTTCCCCAACAGCCAATACAGGGAATGGGTGGCAAGAGTAATCGAGAGTTTGCCTCTAATGGCGGTGCGATGAAGCCTTACCCAACTCGAAACATCTCGGGATCGGTGTCTCAACAGCCAATCCAGGGAAGCAGTGGGAAGAGTAATGGAGGGTTTGCCTCTAATGGCGGTGCGGTGGAGCGTTCCCCAAGCCGATATGTCCTGCCAAAGGCGGCTAATCGAGGCCTAAAGACACTTCAGTATCAGCGTTCGAGGATATCAACAAATGGTCGATCACAAAAACTAAGGGCACACGGTCCCAAAGGGTTCATGACCGGTACTAAAGTGTCAAATAACTCACCCAAAAGGCCTATTCCCTGGAAAAACTATACCCCAGCCACCTTCCGAGATAACCCGCCATCACCCTACACGCGGCCTATGTAACATACCCCCAATCAGCGGTAGTCTGGCTTTGCCACCGAACGGACAGAGCTTTCACCTGAACATGTAAATTACACCGATGACGATCAGGAAATGGTGGGTCTCTTCAAGATCGCGACGGAATCTAGACAGGTCTGACGGCGGTTTTTGTACTTTGCTGCAGAAAGGGGGTTTCAGGGTCTTCATTAGTCCGACTACATGTATGCTGACGCGTTGTAGCTCAACATGCAACACGTGAATTGATCTCTCCAGGTGATGACTTTTATTTTTCAGTTGCTTATCGTATCATGGCTCTCCATGGTTGCGATCTTCTTTCGCTAATTCAAATTTCGTAAGTAGGTGCCTACCTTGGTACCATGGTCGTTTGTCCAACCAAGCAACTTATGGTCGGCTTTGTCTCACCTTGAAAGAACCACAATGTCTTGTCCCGCCACACGACGTGCCGTTATTCTTTGTCCCTGGGTCTCGCTATACCCTCAGCCTTCTCACAGGGCTTTCAACCAAACTTTCTCATCCTTCTTACCATTCTCAAACCCCAACTAACAAGCATACCGTCGCTGGCCGCCTCAAACCTTGTGCAACCCTCAACAAACATTCGAAGCACTCCTTCTACACCCTCTATCAACATTCTGAGATGTGTCAGCGCCAACGTGTAATCTGGCAATGCGGATGCCAAGAGACCACTGTCAAGTCTTGCTACCCATACAGATGCCATGGCGTCACTCAAGTTCTGGTTCGACGCGAAGCCAACTGTTTAAGGCACCAAGTTGGCACTTTAACCTGGACCAAGGCCAACAAAGGCAGTGCCAAGGGTAGATGATGATGAAGAGGCGAGTCCTTTAGCTTAAAGAAACTTTATAGTCGTGTAATATAACGAAGGACAATCAAAACATCGACTGAAGTTAATTCCTGTTTTAGTAAATCAAAGCTACCGTTCCAGCCTTGGTCCATTATTATCTCACTATCTTCCAATGTCGAAGCTGTGCGTGTACCTAATCATCAGAAATCATGTCAACGTGAACACTCCGAGAACGGTTCCTCTGGGCTTCTTGAATCATATGCTCATCCGTATGCCTTTTACGTATACCCTTCATCCTTTTGCCCTCTCATCCTTGGACTCGACCAGACCACTCTCGTGCTACATTCGTCATCACCGTCACCTTCCCGGCTACCATCCAAGGCCTTCACTGAGCGAGTTTGGGACAGGCCGCCGTTGCCAAGGATTAGGGGAAAGTATGTATGATCTCATCGCGCAGCCTGTGAAGCACAGTGCGGCACGGACCGCTCCCTAAGCGGAATGCAGCGCTAAACATGACAGCGTGAAGTCTTCAAGACGTTCCTCTCATCAAATCCACCAGTTTTTCCCGATCCACAATGATGGATGAATAGAATAGTCTCGATTCGAACTAAGGATATCCCAGGATTGCTGCTGGAATGGAGCTCGAATAAAATCTGGAGAGAATCATTGGATGTTACTGAGCTTTCGGGTGTACTATAGCACGCGAAGCTGGGAATTGGGTCGATAGCTGGAAGTTGGGAATTCGCATATCAGTTCCGAGAGAAAGGAGTTCTTTGTACCACCAGTCACATGAAAATGGTGGCTTGCTGCCGCAATTCAGCCTTTAGGCCGAGGGGCAACAAATCCTCAACACAACTTCTCAACACACCGAAGACTCCAATCAGGGCTGTACGGTAGGTGTAAATAATACCATACCGGTCTAACCCAACTGCACAAGCCAGCGCGGATGCTCAGAGTTCGAATCCCAGGTGTGTCATGTTTTATTATTTTTGCCTGGATTTTGCAACCTTCAGTAAGAGATGTTAGATGGGTTGATAGAGAGTAATAAGTATTTCTTGCTTCACGATTAGAGTATCATGTTATTCCACAATGTATGAGTCAAAGGATCGATGCAAAAGGAAAGGTTGGGTTGTCACCGAGTCTTTCACGTGGTTGTGTACATGGTAAAGGCCAGGCACACTTTGCATATATGGACCTGAGAGATACAAGGCATGCGCTTGCTCCTTGGGGTTTCCTCGAGGATGTCTGGAGTACTAGGCGAGAAGATGACGATCGCTAGTTCCTGAAGATCAATGCACAGCAGCAGCATCGATCTGCAGGAAGAGAAAGGGATGCGTGGGTACGTCGAAGTAATATTAGCAATGCTCTACTGAACAACAATACGCTGTGATGCGCTTAACTGATGTGACTGATTGTTGCAAGTATAGATATTATGATAAGGGGGCACATTCTATAACAGTCGGGGCCTCTGGTCGAATGGTTAACGGAGCGTTTGCTAACTGCTATCAGTTTACAAAACGAAACCGAAACGAAACGACAACCGAACACGCTCCCATCTTGGCAAAGGTGGGGGAGCAAGAGACTCTCGGGGAAACGGCCAACCTGCCGATTTCGGGGACGCCCGAATTTGGCTCTTGGTACCTCCTGCAAAAAACCAAAGAGGTGGGCACACACGAAAAAACTCTAACTCGATCTGCAGACTCCTCTCCCAGCAAAACACGTAATTTCCTTCCTCTGGGGGGTCGTATGGGTACGGGGCTCTTCTAAAGTGAAAGTGAGAGATTGTAAGTAACACAGCTCCTTACCAAGCCCCGACTACTTTTTTGGTTTTCTTTTTCTTTCTCGATGGTGGTATGCTGCTGACGGAGCTTACGATCACTATTGCAACTTTCATTGCACATGTTGTCTATTATCATGTTCTCGACCGCAAGGTATTGCGACAATGTGTTATTTCATCTATCGCTCGCATGAATGCCCGAAGCTCGCCGGACAAGCACTCTTCAAGATTCTTTCCCCTTTCGCTTCTACTCGGAACACACATCAAGGCCAAAGGTGTTACAACCTCAGAGTCGGATGAAGCATAACGGTTCACTAGTCGTTGCACAAATCTGCCATGCGCAAAAGGCGGGACTGCATCGTTACTGTCAAATCTATCTTACTAGTTCGAGATTTATGCTTCGTTTCTGCTCTGTTGCATGTCTTGCGCCCTGTTCAACCTTCTGACTAACTCAAAAACTCCACCCATAAGGCTTTCCTTCTCTTGTTCTTTCTCCGCGAGTCAACTTTGGTCAAAGGACGCAACAAAGCCATTCAATCCCAAACAAAGAACCCAAACCACTGAAAGTTGACTTTCCCCCGAATCAAATTGACATTCAGAAAACAATTCCGCTTTAACCATCTACCAAAGCCAACTAATCGAACAACCTCGATAAATCCGTAGATCTAGCTGCAAAGTAGATCGCAAACATGTGCCACATCACGATCCACAAATTTCAGGTATTTCTCTCCCCCTCTTTTAATGCCAACCACCTTCCCCCTCCTCTCATCTCCTGTCCCGTCTCATTTCACCCCTTCCCGTCCCCCAATCCTCGATCCACACCATCCCTGCGTTCTCTGAAGTCAAAAGCTAATCTGATAAAGTGCACTCACAAGTTCATTGAAGACTTAACAGATTGTGTGATCTGGCTCAACAAAAATGATGAGATGTGTGGTAATGACACGAAGGAAATAGTCCAGATCCAGGGAAATTGTTTCCGCTGCCAGCTTGAGTCTTTTGATTGGGGGAGCGCGAGCGCGGGGCGACGCGAGAGGAGGTTTGGAGAGAATGGGGTGGGTCCGCTGGACTAGAAAAACTAGAAGATGGAGAGAGAAGAGCAAAAAAACAAACATGGTGGAAGAGTATATTTTGCATCTCCCCAAGACTTTAGCGGCGCTTCAAGTCTGAATTGAAAGACCAGCCAAGATATACGAGTATCAGATGAGCTGGCCTCACGTCATGATTATGATGATAGGACAGCATGAGGGGACATACTCCAAATCCCGCCATCTTTTTCATCATATTGCAATCGCTGACTGGATAGATCATCGATTACGGGATGTCACTCTTCAAGGTATTCAGGTACTAGATAGACATTCCGGATAAATAGACGCAGAGGCAGATGGCCACAGCTTTTTGAACTCGATATTGATAACCCGACTCTTAGACTGTGTGTTCTCTCCATATTCATGATTTACTCTCAGCGACGGAGAGCTTAAACCTCCAAGATTCCAACCATCAACGACGATGCTACAGTGAAAAGTCCAAGAAACGTGCGTGCAGTTTGCCGTTGATAGAGACAAGGTACTGTCTTCTGCACCAATCAACTCGGATAACTGTTTGATATTCAACATGCTACTATGCTAGTCTCTGTTCCTACATCAAGAGAACAGCATTCCAAACAGACCCAAACAAAAATCCCACGAAAATCTCCCTCCCCCGCACTCACCTCCCTCCTCCCCCACACTCACCTCCCTCCTCTCGAATCCCACACACCAATATCTCTCCCACAATCCCCCCCTTCCAATCTCCCATCATCTCCACTCCCCTCACCCACCTTGTTCATCCAACGCCCAAACTGGCACCAATGACACTCCCTATCCACCCGCCTGTAATAGAAATCTTCATCCAGCCCTGGACATCCGTGGAAGTTGTTGGTCCGGTACGGGATACATGCGGAGAGAATGCGTTCTGCGTGCGTGCAGGTGTAGAGGGTTGTGTGGTATTTGCACATTTTCTTTGGGGAGGAGGGGGGAGGGGGTTTGGGATGTGGGTTGTAGCCAAGGTTCTGGGTAGATGGATGTTTAAGAGTTTTAGGGATGCGATTTGTGGGACTGGCACGGGGCGTTTGGGGAGAAATGGAATGGTTAGTGAGGGGATGGGATTGATGGGGGTTTTATTGATGAGGATGGGAGATAGGGACGAGGTTTTAGGGACAATGGCTTTTAAGAGGGACAAAGAATGAGACAAAGGGGGTTGATTATCAGTTTGAGTTGAAAGACTTTGGACTTTTATACTCAAAGGATTAGGAACATTAAATAATCATTTAGAAAGTTGGAAGAGATTGCGGTAACGTTTGCATAAATCTATATTCTGGAGAGCTACTCATAGAAAATAATTGATTAAAGATGATTTCATTAGACACACGAAACTCACCAAACATATACGCGCGCCACCCCAATCCCGTACTCCCTCAAACATCCCAAGCCATCTCCACCTCCCACTCCTCCTCCTCAAGCGCCATCTCGCAGCACTCATCATCCCACTCCTCAAGTCCAGCCATCTCACAATCAAAGCAGGTCCCATCCATCACCACATCCTGCTCATGCGCCTCCTGAGTGCGCTTGCAGGAAATCTCGTACACTTCGCTGTCGGTGTGTCCGCATGGGAAGTGGTAGTGGACTATGAGAGACATTTCGGTTAAAATTTCGGATCTGGGGGGTTTTGATTTTCGGGAAAGCGGTTGATGAGGGATGATGATGGTTGTTGGCCCGTGTTTAGTTTAGTATAGAGAGTGATTGGTGAGAGGATTAGTCGGGGGGACTGGATAGGTGAGAATAGTTGGTGGTGAGGGAATGTTTATATAGAGTATATGGGTGGGGAGGGGGACAATGGGGATAATGCGATTGAGGGCGCGACAAAGAGCGAGGAACAAAGAAATGCACTGGGAAGTTGTGGATGTTATCTATCGGGTTACAATGGATGCAATCTCAGCGGAGAATAGATCTCCAGTGGGTGCTCAGCGTGAGTATATCTGTAAACTTCGCGAAGGAAGTCATCCTCTGAAAAAATCAGAAAATCCCGTTGATCCCAATGGAGCCACTTTATTCCGTAGTTGAGGTTCTCTTCACAAAACCCTGCTCTTTATTAGACCGTTGATCCACCGAGTCTAGGAGCGAAGATTCTGTCTGGTCATGGCACGACACCCCGTCTCATCCTCCTCTAACCCCTAGCAATGACCTCCGCGGCCAAGTAGATCTCCCAGAATCTCCCCTTCTGCTTAAACTTCCCCAATAGCTCCTGTATCCTCTCAAGATACTCTATACCGCAGCCACAATCGTCTCCCAAGCTCCACACCATATCCGTCAACTCTTCAAATGTTTTCTTAAATGCCCGATCATCTAGGCTAATATACTTCGGATCTCGTCGAATACGATGTATTGCATCGCGCAAGGCCTCGTTCAGGAGCCCTGTCGTTGGATGAGACGGAGGAAGAGAGCCTTGGCCTTTGAGGTAAAGTAGACGCACGAGGGCAAGGATGTTGGCAGCAAGGTCGACTGCTGAGTGTTCGGTGGCGGTTAGGACTTGGTAGCTTGGGGAAGCCATTGCTGTTGATGGGTAGGAAGTCTCGACTTGTGTATATGCTGTTGATCAAGAAGGTCACAAGATGGGCTTGTGTATGTAAGTATGCGAATTTTGAAGAAGAGAAACTGTGCTCAGTGAGTAAAAAGGAAATGAATGAAGTGATATGGGTTCAAGTAGGTGTTAGTTGTCTCGGGTTACTTCACGTCTTCCGGCACAAAGGAGGTATCACTTCTGCTATTCAGACCTGAACGCTTTACTAAGTCGGGAACATGGAGCGTTGTTGGGTGATAAGTCGAACGCCTGAAGTCGGGCCTCCACTATTTGTTCCTATTAATATAGTAGTCATGGTGCGTTTTTTTGCTGTAGCATCGACAAAAACAAAAAATCCAACCAGCTTACTCAAAGACCTCTGATTACAGTCGTTCATCACCATTCTCTTTCCCGGACAAACTCCCTTGTCATAGAATCTGGGACATGTATTATATAGAAGTGTGATCAACAGTAGGAAGGGTCGTTCTCAAACAAAAAAGCCTCAGGCATGATAATCACTAACCAAACATCAAAACAAACCGTGTAGCGATGATGTTCGAGATAGACTCACGAGAGTATCGACTTCCAACAGAAAGTTCTTACTGCACTTATTGAGTGCGTTCAAATCAAAGGTGGAGAAGTCAATTTCTCTACGTTTACGGAGAGGTTGATAGCAACTTCACCTATGTTGCTACGAATGCCAGGACTCTTCCATTGATCATCTACTGGATCTCAGACTAGAAGTGTTGGAATCAGCTTTGAGTTTGCTGCGATTCTGCTTCACTCTTCACGATTGCAGCAATCTCACTCGACAAGTCGGGTCTTGTTGGTGTCCAGCCAAGCCTAGCTTGTGCCCGTGATGACTTGACCATTGCATTCGTACCCCACAACACAGCAGCATGTGCGCTCATGCGATCGGCTTTCTCGGCATCAATCTCTTCCTTGATATCAGGATCATCAATGAGTCCCTGCTTGTGTGCTTCCACGGTTATGAGGCTGCATAAATGTCCGAAAGACTGTCACTGTGTTAGTCTAGGGCTGGCCATTGTGGGATGCATTACCATTTTTCCGTTTTCAAGGCAGTAGATATCGTCTTCTTTCCGGAGACCTGATTGTTGGTTGCTTGCGGCTTCGGTGAGTGCCACAATTGCATCGCTTAGGTCATGGATGTGAATGTTGCTCCATGTGTTCTGGCCAGCTCCAAGGCGGAATCCATGGCCAGCCTGTATGATACTTCTCGCAATTTCAGGGGCTTGAATGCTCCTCTGGTTCCCTGGTCCTCGTCCTTGGCCGTATATCAAGGGAATAATAAGAAGAGCGGTGCGCGCCTGTGCTGGCTGCGAGATGATGATGTTCTCGACGACGCGCTTCTTATTGCCCCGAATGATGTCCTTGATCTTATCTCTGTCGTCTAAATCATCGTAGGTTTCTCGACCTGCCCGGCCATATTTGCCTTCTGCTATCTCTGCTGCAGCAAATACGGAGGCTCCACCGATTTGTATCCAGCAGGCTGCTAGGTCAATACCAGCGAGAAATTTGCCATGATTAAACAGTACCTTGTTCCTGAGACTCCACTCGCTCCTTCATCGCTTTTGCAATGGCATCAGCAGCACCGGCATGGCCTGTAGCCGCGAGATCTAGTAGCAGTCAGTCAAATAGTCGACTGGGGCATCATTGAACAGACTGAGTACAACATCAGCCTTCCTTGCCTCATTCTGCATCAGTTCGCTGTCACCGAGGTCACCCTGAACAACATTGATATTTGGGAAGGCGGATGACAATTGCTTTGCTTTGACTGGGTCCCGCACAAGGCTTGAAACTTGTAACTTGGCAAGGCTGGAATGCTGAAGCCGATAAAATACATCGCCACCTATATAGCCTGTTATACCGGTTACGAAAAGTCGAGCCATGTCTGTATTCTGTATACCTTCGAACGTAGAAAGAACGCGACAGCGATAAACGCTCTATAAAGCGGGAGCCCCTCTGCTGATGAGTAATCGAATCCTGCATTAGGCAGGATATTCCGAGTGCGCGTTTTCTGGCACAATGCAGTCAGCGCCAGATACGGCCATGATGCACGCCCCCGCAGCACGCAAAGGCGACGCTAATGTTTAGTACGTTACAGTGATCATGCAGCCCCGCAGTGTACAAAAGTTGGGATGGTGGGACATTGTTATTATTGGAACTTATTCCTGACCTTCAATGGCAGAGTGCACGCCGTCAGGACGAATTAGCCTTGAGCTTTGCCACCATGACGACAACAACCATCGCGCAATCGACTTCCGTGCACCACGCGTGCATTGCAGCCGCAAAGAATACGCTGTTCTTTTTATTTCCCATTCATCCATCAGATCGACATCTCAGGTCCGCGATACGCCCTTATTATCATGATGGTGCTTACTTGACCAATTGGTTCAGCGTTGCCTCTTTACAAAATTATCGACAGCTGTTCAGTTTTTATATCTTCTCGACTTGAACAACAAAAATGTTCTACTACCCATTTTGCCTATACCCTGCAACATGCTCTCGCCTCCCACCCGCTTCTTCGCGGAGCGAGAAAGGGAAGTATCACGAACGACCTGCCGGATTATGAGAAAGGCGGAGGTTTAACGGGAAGCTCTTTATGTTCCTGACGGTCTTCATCGTATACATGGGGGTCGGTAGGTATGCAAGGTACAAAGGCAATTGGGTACGAACACCCTCCCTTCCAAAACCCCTAAATCACCAAGGAATGTCTGCAGAGGTTCGAGAGAAAAGACCGAGAGAAAAGACTAGGTCTAACATCACCGCTCCGTTAGGTGGTCAAAATCTTGCGTTGTTCACAAGGCAGTCGCGCCATTCGAGGATTGTCGAGTCCACGTAGATGTCGCCCAGGCACCCCGAGGTCAGAGCCCATTCTGCTCCCTGCTGTTGAGACTACTTTGACAAATCGAAAATAGGTAGCATATGATTGCCCGAGAGAGAGCCTTGGTGTGTGAGAAGGCTAGGAGGTACGATGAGGGACCTTGAGAGTCATTTACGAAGCGAGGCGGGTATTTGAATGGCGAATGAGGAATTGAAGTGGTCTGGTGTCTGGTTTCATCGACAAGGGTGTCGTCGGTGAACGGGTGGAGCTTTATGGCCCAAGAATAGGGTGGCTGTGAGCTGACTGATAGTGATGAAGAGACTCTTTGGGATGATATTAGACAGGCTCGATATACTTCGTGACATAGATACCGATTTGGAGCTCAGTCCTGCGTCGCGGTCTTTAGGTTTCATCTAGATGCGACGAGAAGCTGGGGAACATACCCCACTTGGCTGCTAACTTTCCGTTGGCAGAACCGTGAAAGCGCTTGTATTAGAGATACTCTTTCGGACACGTTCTGAGAGGATAACGGAAAACTCCAAGGTCTGCCCGGTTTTTATGCGTTTCAAGTGATTTATCACACGTTCCTTACAAATTGGAAATAGAGAAGAGTAGACGGCCAGTATTAGCATGCCAAATAAAGCCCTTGTAGCGGGATTGATCTGCAAGAGCGAGCCTTAGATTTACTTGCAAAACCGCAAGCTCGAAGAGAACACCTCGCTACTTCGTAGAATACTCTGGGCTTTGACATTTCTACCAGAGTTGCCGGGAGCTCTCTCCCCGTGAGGTATACTGAGAGTCATGAAACCAGGGAGCCTCTAACACGTTATTCCCTCGTTTCTCCCACATCTCAAGGCCAATTTCTTCATCAGGATCTGGTACATCGTCTAGCCTTTGCAGATTAGGCCTTTGACTTGAGCTGTTCAACGGCAACGACTGACGGCTATTTCGACTCCTCCGTACCAGACGTGATCGCGGTGGCCGGCTTTCGAGGGAGGATCGATGAGATCGAGAGGGCCAGGTCGTCAAACTTTTTCGAATTCTGTGGCGCGTAGAAGTATGGGTGACACTAGAGGTGTGTGGGCTGAAATGAGTACGAGTAGCAGATAAAACTATGGGAGGCGGTATGTACATCTGCGGAGATGACAGGAGAGTTGTGTTGCTAGGTCGGTGCTGAGGGTCGTTCTTCATCTCCTTGGTCCTTGACCGGCTTCCATTCCCATCATCGAACGAAGAGTTGTGATAGCGCTTCTCCCCGAATGTCTCTCGATACACGCCGCGAGCGGCGACGGCCATGAGTTGGTTCAGGGCAATGAATTCTAGCCGCAGCTTGAGGGTGTAGCTAAATGTTTGTACCGGGTGACTGACACCTACCCTGTTGAGATACACAAGGACGATGTTTAATATGTCGAACAGCACTGCTAATGCGTTGACATAGATCAAGTCTAGCATCACTCGACGTTGTCGCACTGTAGGCCGACGCCGGAGCAATGCGAATATACCAACGGCATAGACAATGTTGATAACGACTTCTACCCCGGAGAAACCCAGCTGGCAGATTCGCTCGACGACAGCTTGCGCTGGAGACCATCGTTTGCTCATATCTCCTTCTGGGTTGTAAGACGGCCAGGTCGTAGTCCAGTCGGTAATGATAAGGATTGGGCTGATGATCACAATCATCCAGAACACTAGCACTTGGATACCCTCATGTTGCATCACTAGATGAAGCCGGCTGTAGAGAACTGTCAGCTGGGCTACAGTATAGACCGCCCAGCCAACGGTCGCGAATAGAGTATATAGCACCCATAATCGCATCGAATGAGGTAAGAGGTACTTTATCAAGGTCCCGATAGCATCTACGAAGCAGCCAACAGAGCCAATCTGCATCGCCCAGAAATAAATGCCTTTGCCACGCTTGAAGGCATGATAGATCTGGACGTTAATCTCTACCACTAAGAGGAAGGTCATTGATAGGAACGCTGTTGCGGCTAGTTCTTCGCCGGGAAGCCAATCTGGCTGTTGGGCTTGGTGGATAGAGTAGACAGAGTAATCGGATGGCATGGTCGTTGGAAGAATATGAAGGCTCTTGTAAAAAATCTGTTGTTGCTAGAAAATCAGTCGAGGGCAAGTCCCAAGACGTCATACCGCGCTGAAGTAGACTTTAAGTGCGTGGCGCAGATAGCCTTGCAGAGTGAATGAGCTCGGGAACGTAGATACGACAGCTCAAAGGTTTGAAGAGATGTAGAATTGAATACTTTGCTCTGCCTGGGTGTTGTATCTGCATTGCGGCAAATTGAGCCGTTTCCATCCGCCTATCGCGGCAAGCTACCCTTTCGATTGGAGTCTGCTCCCAGCGCGCGCACGTACTTCAGCCGGCACGAAGCCTCTCTGTCAAGTATCTACTATTTTAGCAAGAAGGTTACCACCGTGGTACTGGTGGGCCTGATGATTATGGGCAAAGGATTCTGCCATATGCGCAAGGCCTGCGGAAAGAGTTAGTACCTTGGTAGCGGGTCGCTTGACGACCCGCTGTCGGACATTTGAACTCATCTTCAATTGGCCAGAGTACAGGCGATGAGAGACAAAGGTCTAAGAATAGGCGAGTCTCAGTAATGCACTTTTTATGCACTTGTTCATCATGAACGCTATTGAAGGACTTAGTTTTTTCTTCCTCTGTTGGCATCTTCATCTCCAATGGTTATCAATGAATGCAAAGCCGTTATCCATTAGAGACACGTGAGAGCTAAAGACTAGTGTATTTCTTTGGAAGAACTGGAAGAGTGTGTATCTTTACCCCCCGGGTGCACTGGTAGCTTTTTTCGCATTACCCTTGAGGCGTTTATTCAGGTGCATCAGGTGGCTTTTCCATTTCAAATATTGGACTGACTACAGGTCTTGTTCATCCGAGTGACTGATCGCGGAACAAATAGCCCCCGGCTTGTGTGTTCTTCCAGAAAGATCCTCTCTCCTAAAAGTTCACAATGTCCGGTGACATTGCCCAATTCCAGCGACCGTGGGCCATGACGGTTTGAACCTCGTCCACCATAAGGATGACACAGCGTCACACAGTGATGTTTCGCAGAGCTTGAACATATGTTAGCGAACCATGATCGTCACTACCATCAGATTGTATCGTCAATTAATCACTCTGGGGCATCACCGGAAGTCACCTTCCTGTTTGATTACCAAAGCAATCGCTGAACGATACGGAGCTCAGACAACCCTCTTATGGATGATAAATGTGAATCGAGGATCATCTGTGGGTTGTTTTCACTTCGTAACGCGCTTGGGCCTGATGGTTGCTTGGGTGTGTTTACAGCTCAAGCAAACTATTATTAGCGTCAACACAGCTCATTCGGAACATTAGCGCCCCAAGCGTCAGTCTAGCCTTATTAGGATTTCGCGTGATCTCGTGTTTGCCAAGACAACTGCCGTGTCAAGAAAAACGTGCACGTCTTCCTGCTTTGCTCAAGTCACTCCGAAACAAAACCTCCGCTCAATTACTCAGGGCGGTTTCACGTGAGGTCTCAAACTAGCGTGCAATGCGGTTAGTTTCCTCACCAAAATATCGTAAACATCAAATAAATCCCCCCATTTGACCACATTAATTGCAATTGCAACGCAATCACCTTATCTATACGTCTATAACTTTCTGATATGTCTTGTAAGACTAAGAAGATTAAACGGGCCATCAATTCGAAACAATGCGATCAATGAAAGGCGCGAAAAATCGACCGACAATATTATATGATAACCCAGCAAACTGCTGCAAATGAAGATGATCAATTTGAAAAATTCGATTATATTGATCTCATCGCTCAGAAACATGATGTTGCGAATTTTTAATATTAATTCTAGTGTATCGTTTGCCTGAAACCGTCTATGAGTCATGAGAAAGTTGTATAAAATATTGAATTATCTGACCGAAAGGGATGAAGCGGGCTTGAATATGACGCAAATCTATCGCACTTATATACAGAATCGATTGCGAATTGCTCGCATTCATTAGTCATGACGTAAATCTAGCCGTATAAAAGATAATAGAGCAACAGATTGTGTGGTGATGGTGCAATCGAATTAATAGGTGATTTTGTTGAAGGTTTCTGATACTTTTGGTGGAGCGGGGCCGCTTATTAGCGCATTTTTGAGACCTCACGTGAAACCGCCCTGAGTACATGGTCCATCATCCCTTCACATTGCTACGACTCGCTGCTATCCGACATGGAGAAGTCCATATCGATTGCCCTACTGCATACATTGCCTGCTGAATTGGTTTGCAATGTACTGAAATATCTAAGTAAAGGGGATCTGTGCAACTTGCGAACCACCTGCAAATCAATGAGTCGCTATACAACCCCTCACGCCTTTGAAAAGATTCATGTCTGGTTTGAGGAACAAAGCCTTCAGGGTTTGAAGAACATTGCTAGCGATCCGATCCTCCGCAAGAATGTCAAAAAATTAGAGATTGGCATGGACTATTTCTACGACATCGACTTTGTAGAGTTCAGCAAATATGTCTACGACGGCAGTGAAACTCTTGATCCAAGCCCTGTATTAACAATGTCAGAGCGTGCTCAACGAAGAGATGCATGGCGCGTGTATCGAAGGTACTATCGCAAGCAGCAAGCTCTTGAGCAGTCTGGTCGTGATCTAGCAATGATGACCGAAGCACTGACATCGTTTTCGTCTTTGGTCAGTGTCAAGCTGATGGACTATCAGCCATGGGTTGATGGGTTCAAAGGACCGCGGCTGCTTAGGACCGAAAAACTATTGCGGAAGCACATGCTCACTGTTCCCGACCACCGCATATGGGTTCCACGAGGTGGCCAGCAAATACGTATACTTTTGCAAGCGCTAGCAGCAAGCGACAGAAAGATTGAGGAACTGATTTTGTATTTGAACTCTTGTAACACCACTTACACTGGCTGTTGCGGACCGCTTTCCAAGGCATTTCAATCTATCTCTGTCAAGGCGTTTACAGGTCTAAAAAGGCTTGCTTTGATCTTGGATCCTATTAAACCACAGCTACAGTTGCTCCCAGTGTCGGAGAAAGATTCACTAGAGTTGTCATTGACGACTATTCTACGGGCGGCCACACAGTTGAAATGTCTATCGGTCGAACTTGCAAAAAACTGTGATCAGCCCTGGAACAATTATATCCAAATACCATGCATCGGCCAATTAAGGGAATTGTTCGTGACAGAAACACTCTTCCATGAAGCGGATTTTGCGCTCTTCTTGCGCTCTTCGTGCCAGGGGCTGCAGAAGTTTACTCTAGGAGAAGCAAAGGTGGAAGAAGAGTCTTGGGACTTGATATTCGAGGCTATCAGAAGTCTTCCAAAGCTTCAGACCATTGAACTTTACTCATTATGGCATGAAATCCCCAGAGGTGGCATGAGATTCAGTGGCATGAGATTCTTGGAAAATATAGACGCACAACCTTTGTACGACTATCTCCTTAGAAGAAGGGAGGATAACCCATGGGATAGTATGTGTCAAACCGAGTGTGATCAATATGAAAAAGCACATCCTTCCGAATGTTCCTCTGATGAGTCGGAAAGTGAAGCATGGGATCAAGATTCTGAGTAGGATCCGAGCTCGAACACCAAAAGGCAAAGTGAGAATCAAAAAACATGTATTCGAGTTCTTCCAAACTTTCGAATGGCGACGAATGTCTTGATTTAGGGGGTCAGTAAACGCTATGAAGGAGAATTGAGAGCCATGCATATGACACTGGATCATGAAGGAGGCATTAGGTCGTGGAGGGGATATCAAAACATGGCAGAGGCATTAGTTTTTAGGTCACGGGGGAAGGCGCCATACCGTGAAGGAGATATTAGGCCATAGAGAACATATCTAACTACAAATGGTTCTCGATCCCTCTCTAATGCCTAGGGATTTGAACCCAAACCAAAATTCTGACACACATCCCAAATCAAAAGTCCAATTCAAACTCCAATTCAAAACTCGGCTCAACGGTTATTTTCACCGCTGTACTCGGTATAGAGATCCTTCAGATCGTTGGTACGAGGTACAACTCATATGTCTTTCAATAGCGTATTTGTGTCGCGATTAATTTTGAGCTGACTTCCATTTGATGACAGGGGCTATTACACGGAGAAATAGGTCAACATCAGCACATAGAATGAGATGACAAGCCGATCTTTGACCACAGCCTAGCTGTATTCGAAAAGATATATCTCGGCCCTCGCATATCAGCACATCAGTGGATCCGCTCTAACTCGTGTCTTCAGGTGTATCCGGCTCATGAAAAGAAAAAGATCCGTTGAGTCCATTTCATGATTATCAGATAAATCCACATTCAGCCAACGATTTATCCCAATTATCAGCAGAAGTCACCCATCGCAGCGCATCCACAAACACATCCAAAGCCTGCTCAACCTCGCGCTTTCTGAGCTGTGCATTATCCCATTTCGCATCGATGAAAATCGTCTCGTCATCTTGAAACCCACAAAACCATTGCAGTCCAATATCACTCCTGAATTCCATCTGCACTTGTTCCACTCTTTTCAGGTTTTTCCCGACCCGCGACTTCGTGCCCGGAAGCCAATTGAAGCATTGACGGCGAAAGAGGCTGTCCAATACATCACCGCCGTCGATGTCGCGCGGGATGTGCTCCGACGCTAACATCGATCGGAGTCTGTAGATGGGAGCATGGGCATATCTGGTCAATTCCTGTTGTTCCTCGTACATTCGGCGTACGAGGTTGGACACTGAATCTCTTTTGTGCACTGTTATCTTACTCAGGACTAGCTCCACTGTTGGCCCAGGTATGTCCATCGGATGGGTGAAGGGCAACGGTGAGTCGGCGCTGTGGTCCTCTACAAAGGGCCAAGAACGACCAGCCTCAAAACCTACAAAGACAGCCTCTTCGGCACCCGTAAAATGAATGTTCATCAGAGCGCAGGCTGCTTTAGTGAAGATAACAGATGGTACACCAACGTCAGCTCTGTGCTGGTTGAAGCTAGGAAGATGGATTGTTCGTAGGATGCCGGTTTGTCCGCAAGCATCTTCGCCATCAAGGATTGGACGCTCTTCTGGCCTGCCCGGAGTACCGTCAAGGTGTTTCCAGTCGATTTCATGGCCCCGAAACCAACCCGGGGCTCTGTGGGCGGGCCAAAATGCTTTCTGTGAACGACCTAGATCGCGCAAGCGGCGATAATGGAAATCGCAGGCAGCTTGAGCTGCATGACCGCTCCTGTGCAGGAAGTAAGTGTCTGCAAAGTCTTTGTAATTACCGCGATCCGAAGGCGGGGAGTGACCAAGGAGAATCGCGTCAAGGTCTTGGAGCCAGAGTGAGATCGACAATGCGTCAAAGGTAGCATGCTGCCCGAGGAATGCAAATCCCGACCCCCCGGTAGATTTGACATCTGCGATCAAGAGCTTGAACAAAGGCCCGGGCACTGCCGCAAAATCATACTCCATGTTATCTCGCAAGAGTAAGCAAAGGTCTTCGGGTTTTTCCACGTCGAGGTTTTCCGTCACCGTAAGTGCATCCCAGTGGTTGCCTGGCCGAATGACCACGAATAACTGCAAATTGTCTTTGTACGAGATTATTAAGCTACGAAGTGTCGAGTAATGCACCAAGGACCTCTTTAGAGCCTCTTTGAGTTCAGTGGAGCTGGCCTTTGGGACACTAAAGGCTTGTCGATGATTGAATGATTGCGGCCTCAGACGTTGGCCGAGAAACATGTTGATGTCTGGTAGTGGGATTACATCTTCCACATGCTGGTCCCAATTCAGATTCATCTCAGCCAAGATTGGTTTCATAAGATTTCGTGTCTCTGCAGTCACTTCGGGATCACCACAAGTATGTGCCATATCCTCTGTTTCTGGAGGCCCGTCACGGTTCATTACAGGAGATGACTGATCCTGCGGGCTGGCGGTATTTTGACTGAGGAGCTGGGCTTGTCCTCGTATGGTGGCTTTGTTGTCAAAATCCTCAAGGCCTAAACTGATGCCAAGTTCTCTTTTAATCAAAGCTGTGAATTGGAGTATCATGATACTGTCAGCAAAGGTATGTATAGATTCATCTAGCGGCAGGGAATCTTCAGCGTAACCGGTAATTTGTGACCATGCCCGAATACTGATATCGAGGTACGACCCATCCGCGATAGATTTCGCTGTGCTTTGCTGCTCAGCGAGAAAGCTGGTTACGCGCTCTTGAAGCTCAACTTTCCTGATTTTGCCAGAAGTGGTCGTTGGGAACCTCTCTAGTCCGAGATCACTGGTCATATCCAACACTTTTACAGGGGACAGCGTTGGCCCGAGTTCACTGTGAACAGCTTGTCGTAGGTCGTCATTGGATATACTGCAGGCTTCCGTCTTCTGAACGATAGCGACCGGCACTTCTCCTGCTACTTCGTCCGGGACAGCGACAACCCGTGCCTTTTGGGCGCGTGTCAATCAAATGCTCTGCGTTATTGGTATGAGACTCACTGTTACTCCGGCCACCCTTTCGAAGGAGCTTTCTATGCTAAACGGCGAGATATTAACACCTCCTCTGACTATCATATCTTTGTATCTTCCAAGCACATGTACGACGCCTACAGCATCTATGACTGCTCTATCACCGGTAGCTATCCAGAGTTCTTGGCTTCCTGGCTTCTCGTAGATCATGTCGTCTTCTACGCCAATGTATCCAGAGATGACTTGGTGACCACCAAGATGGAGTTCTCCTACTTGACCGCGTTTGAGTGGCGTCTTCGATCCAGGTTCGCAAATCGCCACTTTGGCCCCAGGTATTGGTCGACCTACACTGGAAGAGATCTCCTGGTTCTCAGGTATATCTGCATTATCCCAACCAATGGAAAAAGCGCTTTCGGTCATTCCGAAGTGTGTCGAAGCGCTCTTTGCCCCGAATTGATTTGGGTCAAGGCAAGCCCGTAGGGTTTCGGACTCAATAGTGGTACCAGCGAGATCGATGGAGAGGAGCGATCCAAGCATGCAGCTGTCAAACGAGGAGTGACTTCTGAGCGCATGTATCATACTTGGCACTGCGGCCATGTGTGTGCAGCGATGTCTCTTGATCGCGTCTAAGGTTGAGAGGGCGTCAAAAGTCCTACTTGGATACATAACACACGCACCAGCAAGCCAGAATGCTAGTGTCACAGTCATACCGAGCGAATGGTGAGAGGGTAAGTGTTGTGCAGAGCATTTGTCTTCGTTTATGTGCCTCAGGCTGCGGTATGCGAGGGCCGGAAGGCATAGGGTCTTGCTGGTGTGTGGGCAAGCTTTGGGAGCAGCAGTAGTGCCACTGGTGAAGAGTATCAGCACGACATCACTGGCATGCTTTGGTGTAGGATCTCGTGTTGGGACTCTTGACAGTTTCGAGAATACCACCTGGAAGGATTGCCAGGACAGCGGTAGGCTCTCATTTCCATTCCTGATGGCGACCTTGAGCGGGACATCTCGTAAAAGGGCTGATGTTGTTTTCACTAGCGTCGCTGCTAGATGTGCATCGGCAGTCACGATGATACTTGGTTTGACGGTCGTGAGCATATGATCCACCTCTGGTCGGCCAACACTCTGAGGGTCCAACGGTACAAATGTATAGCCAAGTCTTGCGGATGTCCAGAATAGTAGTGCGAACTCTACTTGGTTATGAAGAAAAGTCATAATTGAATGCTCTGAAACATCAACGAAGCTTTCTAAGCACGCCGCCAATATTTCAGACTTTTCGAAGAGCTCAATATAGGACAGTTTTCCAGGGATTAGCTGTGCTTCAGATTGATGAAGCGAAATAACAGCGCTGTTATGGGGATGTTGATGAGCGGCCTGAGACAGAAGGGACCAAAGGCTTACAGCCTCAGCTGGAGGTTCTTCACCATGCAGCTCGGCCCTAAGCTCATTATCTGAAGACATGCTTTACTGTCAATTCAGTAAAGCTGCGCTTATGTGTCTCACTGTATTAGTTGGAGGTTCGCAAGTACGTATCAGACCTCAAGAAACTGAAATGTAACGTCGGCCTGCTGGACAGGGACCTCGTATGGAAGCGGCTCTGAGAGACTAGAATCGTACTACTTACAGGTCTACAAAGAGGTATATATACAGGTCCAATCTGGCTTGTTGATCAGGATTCGAGTTACCAGCACGAGTACGAAATACCTCGTGCTCTGGGGCTACCTTATGAGAGCTTCGTACCAGAAACTCTTATCTATAGGCCTCCCATTGGGCCGCCTGTACTGATGCTACTGTACCTGGCTTGGTGGTAGGATGGAACGTCCTTCCGAGTCAGGGGTGTTAATGCAGGAAAGACGCATCTATGCCCGACCGTCAGAGGAAATGCTCGGACATTGTGCTCATGAAATTGCAGGCGGCTACCCATTAACGCGCACCAACGAATTCTTACACACCTTCAAATTTAGTCGCCCAATGGAGTTTAGTATTCGTTCATATGTCCTCCTCAAGCTCTTGTCTCTCATCAAAGGATACAATTTAGACTCACATCCCGAAGTCCAGCACCGTTAAAGATTTGCAGGTCAAGCACAGATTAGAGATCTCATCCTATTCCCATCCTAAACAAGACGTCAAGCCTCTGGCTCAGATCATCGCCTCAAAACCCGCTGAAGTCGACAACCGCCTTGTCCCGAATCGCGTGCCAACTCCTTCGTTCGTCTCCCGAAGATCCCCACAGACTTTCACCCTAAAGCTGACGAGAATGCTTGCATATCAGTACTCGTGGCACCAGACTCGTTCAATACTTTAATGAAGAGCCCCGCCGAGTAACTGTTTATCGATAGCAGCTGCAACTCTACAACGATCAGCAAGCTCCGAGAGCATGCTGACCCAAGCACAGATCAACCCAGTTGACCAGCTTGCACGCAATAGCGATTCAAAGCTTTCTTCTCGGACAGGGGGCAACCCATATGGCGATTGCTGACAAATGTGGCCTCACAGAGGGCCTCGGTACGGCACTCCATCAATTCCTATATCTCCAGAGAGCCTCGTATTGGAAAGGATCGTGGCTCATACTGCCGGCTCGAAGCTCCCGACAGACGGCGGTAGCATGCACGGGGCTTTGGCCTGCAGTAAAACGTGTTTAACTTATTACCTCATTGTTGTTTCCCCGAGGAGTTCTGAAGCTATTCAGGGTGTGGATGCTTTAAAGGAAGATCCACCCGAGCCAAGCCATAATACCGTATGTCGGATGAATAACGCTTTTGTTTCTCTGTAGAATTGCACCACTGATTTATCTCGATGATTGCAGGGTGGGAACGTTGTGAACGGGACAGGAAAATCATTTCTTTTCCCAGAAATAGATAATTACCCTAGGAGAGCCAACAGTATGTGTTTCATTTTACAAATTCGCCGGATTAGTGATCGACTTTAATGCGTTTTCGCCTCTAAGGATAAGGTTCTTTACATCTTCCGCAGCTTATCATGCCCAATATATTAGCAGACAGCTATCCTTGGAGCGATTTAGGTGGCGGTACCCCAGCAGATATCGAAGGATCTCACGGAGATGCCATTTTTCCAGTTGCCCGAGATCAGTTCACAGTCGACTTTTCTCCAAATTCAAATCCACAGTCTGCACCCGAGTGAGGGATGGGTAGAGAAATCAACCATGCTAGAACTCGATATTTGATCTCATGTCTATTGGCTCTGCCTTCATCTGCTTAAGTAAGCTTTATAAGCTACAATCTAAGTAGTATGCTATTTTACATCGCCACACCAGCACCTCCAAGTACATCAATAGAATCTCAGCCCCTTGCCCACTCCCCAACATAGCCGTAACCCCAGTGAAAACAATCAACAACCCGTACCCAGTCCCATACGCGGCCGCCGCATCCCAACCTTTCCCACCCTTCAACAACTCATTGCTCAACGGCCCGCAGACCACACACCCGATGCCCCTCCCCGCCGCCAACAGTCCGAAGACCACCGTCTGTTCAGCTCGTGGGTCTCTGGACCTCACTTCGCGCACGATGGCGGCCCAGCAGCTCGAGAAGCCGCCGCCGAAGAGACCGTAGAGGATGGAGAAGACGTAGAGAGGTGCGATGGAGGAGGAAAAGCCCCAGATGAGGAAGATGGAGATGGTGGATACGATTATGACGTTTGTGACGTCGTATTTGTCGGATGCTGCGCCGATTATGATGCTGTTTTGTGAAGATAAGTTATGAGTAAATATTCGAGAGCTTGTGGGAGCTGGGGCAGGGGAAGAGCTTACCCGCCTATTGTGGTCGCAGCGTTTAGGAGCGAGAGGGTGGAGGAGCCAGCAAGTTCGGAAAGCCCAATTTTATCGGCGAAAGCTAACATGTGTTGATTAGCAAAGGATAGGGATTGGAGATGGCAATGGCGGCTAGCAGAGACGAGTGCACGTACTAGGCAGGAAGATTGTCGGGATAAAGTATCCGACTCCCTGGATGATATTCCCAGTTTCCATGAACCAGAAGATGGGCTGCTTGAGGAATCCTAGATGGATTGGCTGTCTGCGGGCTGCCTTGGGAATGCGAGGCTTCATGTAGTAGACTAATGGTGCGGTGAAGACTACCTATTCTAAAGTCAACATAGTCGAGCGATTAGCACTGGCAAAGACCCTCACCAGCGAAACGGCCCATATCTGCAAGGCAGTTCTAGCGCTGTATGTTTGCAACGCCCAGTTCATGATCAACGGAATGACCAATCCGCCAATACCAGTGCCAGCGAAAGTCACGCCTTAAACGATCAGCATTGCTTCCAAATAGAATGGATAGAAAAGTTTCAGGTACCAAGGGCAAAGCCTTTTCTTTTCACGAACCATTCATCCAGATACTGAAGTGTCGGCATGTAGATCATGCAGCCGCCAATAGCGTAAAGTACCCCTTGGGTTAGAATAAGTTGCCAGACTCTCTGTGCATAGGAGGAAGCAACGAGTGTCAAAGGAAGGAATGCCAGGCCGATAATGGTCAAGAGGCGTCGGCGGTGAGGGAAGCGCCTGCAGGTCTCCAGGACGAAGGGCGAGAGAAAGTACATGAGGCCCTACAAGCCTGATCAGTAAAGTGGTGGGCTACGGTTTCACAGCCTTACCGCGGCCAGGGTGCCAATAATGGCAATTCCAGAACCATCGGATTGGAAAGGCTCATGAGTACTGTAGTATTGCTGGAAGACTCCGAAAGAGAATGGAAATCCTAACACCATCAAAGCCGTAATCAGTCTGGCAGATTGATAGTGTACCTACCCCATACGAGCGCCTCGACGCTAAAGCATGCGCACAGAAAGAGCCATGCGTCTTTACCACCGTCCTGTGGAGGAAGTTTAGGTTCCAAGGAAGCGCTCACTCCTGACTGATGAAGCTCGAAAACATCGCCGTTGTGTAAACTGTCGGTGCTGGCGGGTTCCATTGTCGCGCGTTACACCAGATCTGTTGGCGTTTGGTTCTGTTATGATGCTTAGGAGGCTGTAAGGAGCATGAGTTGCCGGAAGCAAATGATGAAATCAGAGCGGATGGGAAGATGCCATGAGTGTGAGTCAGAAGTTTAAATGAGGATGCACCTCGGCACCCGACACCTTCCACTTCACTACGCCTCATGAACAGGCACGGAAAGGCTACAACGAGACTCTCCGACAATGGGATTGAGGTGCAAAGGAATGTGGCGAGTCACGTGATGTACTTGCTCTTCCATTGCCGTTCCCTTACTCCAATCACATGTACATTACTCAGAGGAATCTGGGTTGCATTCGCTTAGCATACGATGATCGGACAAAGGAGGCTGGGTCATCTCCGGAAAAAAGGATCCCGTGATACCCTCCATCGGGGGGGTTTCTTTTCGGAGTAATGACTCCGACGACGTTACACAAAGCCTTAGTAAGACTGAATGCTTACCTCAGCCTCATCTCCACAGGACGCTCTCATTACGCGATGGAAGGAAGAAATGGCCAACCTCGACGTCGTCTCACCGAGTACCTTTATGTCATGAAGAGAGCGTTTTAATCGAACCATTCAACCGTTTCATGCATACACCTCAAATTATCAGGTCCTACGCCCCTCCCAAGTCAATAAGAAAACATCGACAGGTGTATCAATTAATACACATGCAGCATTTGACGAGAACTGTTTACCAAAGTCTCCGCTCTCACCAGAACCTCCAAGGTCGATACTGGCTCCACTATACACCGCTAGAAGCGTCCCAAAGATCCGAAACGAATTAGTGTACTGGGTAGAGTATCAGAAAAGGTGATTATCATGAGGAGATCACTAATCATGGCATGATTCGTCGTTCTCGCAAGAGGCCCAGAATCGATACTAGCATAATTGTGGGAAACGCAGGCTTGAGAACGGCCGTAGGTCTGAAGTGACGTTGCAGTCAGCATGGACAATCTTAAGACCAGGCTCCACTTCGACGCTTGACTCATGCACATGGCCTGTGCTCTATGCACATCAGCATGCTTACCAGCCCGGGTTACGACTTGTATGTTACAACGACTGGTTGATATTGAAAATGATGGCACAAGAGTAGCGGACACAATGATCCAACCACCTCAACACGGCCTCATACTAGGACTTGTTCCACGATCCGGGGGTACGGCACAGTGACCGCTCATCCTCTGACACGGAACCTGTGCTGATTCACAATGCGTGTAAGATAATGGTCGCTCCATGAGGCATACAACGTATTACGTATTGTCGTCAGCCGAGTTCATGGATATACTAGACCATCTTCTTTCTTGTCAAAACAATATAGTGACTTCTCAACTTCGGCAGTGGTCGCAGCTTTCACACTTCATCCCTTTTAAGACCGCAGTGCTCAGCACTGAACTTTCCTTTCCAGCCAGATTCCAGTATCTATAGACATTATGGTTCGGCGAGATATAAGCTCGGGCCCACTTAACGGCCATGTAGCGGCCAAGGGAGATCTACTACCCATTCGCAACGGTCATGGTTTTCCTTCACCTATTAATGCCACAGCAATGCAGTGGCCCCAGTCCTACCTATGGCAGAAACTGGGGATCTATACGATCTCGTCTGTGTCGGATTTGGACCAGCTTCGATGGCGATAGCTACCGCAATCTATGACATGTTCGAGCATTCAGCCGTTCCTTTCGAGCGCCGACCAAAGGTAGCATTCTTGGAACGGCAACCAACATTTGGCTGGCACGTTGGAATGCAGCTACCGGGGGCAAAGATGCAGATCACTTTCGTCAAAGATTTCGCTACACAACGAAATCCTAGGAGCCGCTTCACCTTCCTCAACTATCTCTGGAGCAAGGATCGTCTGACTCAATTTACCAACCTCAGCACCTTCCGACCCGCAAGATTAGAATACCAGGATTACATGAGTTGGATCGCGGATTCTTTCAAAGGCTTGGTGCATTACGGACGGGAAGTTACCGAAATCGCAGCTTCGCAGGAGTCCTCGGAACCGCGACCGGTCCGTTCTTTCTGCCTTTCGACAAGAGACGTACAGACTGGTCAGCTCAGGAACTATCGATCAAGACACATTGTCATTTCTGCAGGTGGCCGACCGAATATTCCCAAAAGCCTGATGCAGCAATGGGCGGCTCAAAGTTACACCATCCATTCCTCGCAATGCATGACAGCGCTCCCGAACCTTTTACCTTTTCCAGACAGAGAATACAGGATCGCAGTCGTGGGCGGCGGCCAAAGTGGAGCCGAGATCTTCAATCACCTCCAAACAGCCTATCCCAACGCTCAAACCTCCCTGATCATCAAAGGCAGCGCTCTGCGCCCCTGCGACGATTCCCCATTGTACGTACCCCATCTCCAATACCTACAGTACAAGCCAAGCGTGAAACCAAGCTAATCAACCCTACAGCGTCAACGAGATCTTCGACCCCTGGCAACCATCCATCTTCTACAACCGCAAAGCTCCCATCCGCGAAGCCTCCATCCTCCTCGACCGAGCCACCAACTACGGCGTCGTCCGCCTCGAACTAATCAACGCCATCTACGAAAAACTCTACACCCAAGCCCTGGCCGCCGGCCCGGGCGCGCAGCCCCAGAACCGCATCCTCCGCTACCGCACCGTGACCGGTCTCACAGACCACGACCGCGGCGTAACCATGCGGTGCACAAACGCAACAGCGCTCTACGAGCAGAGTGATGAGCCCGTGGAAGAGGTATTGGAGTTCGACGCCGTGATCCTGGCGACGGGGTATGTGCGCGACTTGCACGAATCGATGCTGAAACCGCTGCGGCATTTGCTGGGTTCTGCGCACGGGGATGGGGTGGGTAAGGCGGAGTGGATGGTTGATGAGAGGTATCGCGTTTTGTTCCCGGATGGGAATGTCGATGGGGGGGAGGCGGGGATTTGGCTTCAGGGGTGTAATGAGAAGACGCATGGGGTATGTTTATAATCCTTTTTCATTCTTATGCCCAGCTTTTTTTGACTGGTTCCCACTGACATTAACCGGCGCAGTTGAGCGATTCCATCTTATCAACCTTAGCGACCCGCGGAGGGCAGGTGGTGGAATCGATATTCGGACGGCTTTGATCGATCCTTTTCCGGGGGATTGGGGGCATAAGCGAGGAGAAGATGGGGGAAAGAGGTCCTTGATTACCATATTACGCTATAGATTTCATTTGCTGTCCCCGGTTGATCTTTTCGTGCCTGGCTGAGATGGAAGGTCAGGGCTTTTATGAGGGGGGAGGGGGAGAGACGAAAAGCGATTTTCCATTCCTTTTCCAAAGTCCTGAAGACTGACCTCCTTTTCTTCTGGTTGGAGTACTACCAACCGCCCCAACCGCCCCTCGCACATCTCCCACCGTCTCTCACTTCCATCTCTCTCTCGGCTTTCCTACATCTCACCCCCCACGCCCCACGCCCACAATCCCTCCCAATCCCACTCCAAAACGCACACTATCCCCACACTATCTAAATCTCCCTTAGCTTCCTCCCCTCCCCGAAAACCCCTCTCCCCCTACGTACCCCGCTTCCCCATCCCGAGAAGAAAGCCGACTATTAGAAAAAGAGGTCCCTGTGTCTTTCTAGCTAGCTCTAAACGGTGAACATGACGATGATGATGACGATGATGATGAAGGAATGGGGGTGTGGATAGATATAAAGCCCGTGATATGGGCATGGGCATGGGATAGGGTGGCTGA
The DNA here is from genome assembly GCA_018902385.1 of Physcia stellaris. NCBI lineage: Eukaryota > Fungi > Ascomycota > Lecanoromycetes > Caliciales > Physciaceae > Physcia > Physcia stellaris. The sequence continues at coordinate 151,420 of JABSSW010000068.1, forward strand.
ATATCGATGGCTATGGAGGGGTGTTGAATATACCGCCATGCCTACCTTGGGTATTATTTTCGAAGCCCGAAAACCGCAGGGAGTTGCACTACCCCCGCGGGATGTTGCGTGGGAAGCTTTCAAAGTAGGGAAGGGGCCGGAAATATGGATTTTTGCCGGGAAAGAGAGAGGATGGGGGGGGGAGTGGTGCGATGAGACGTTAAAAAAAGGGGGAGGGGTCTTGGAGCTAGGGATGGCATTGTGTGGATTTGAAGCTAGTATTTGACGGGTTCTTGACGGGGAGGTGGTTGGTGAGAAGGAGGAATGGCTTGGTGAGGGTAATAGGAAAGGGGAGGGGGAGGGCGTCTTTGAAATTTCCCATGCTTAACGCTCTCGGTGCGGGATAAGGAGGAGAGGGATGCGAAGACGCGAGTGGGGGTCCCCATGCAGGTCTTCTGGATATGGGAGTCTTTCCAATTGGATATGGCTGGAAGGCGATTCATTGGGTCTGAAGTTGTTGAACTGGGGGTTTTGAGGGGGTGGGGAAGGGTTGGTTGGGAAAGGGGATGACTTTTGGTTTGTAACTTTTCTGGGGTAGAGGAACGAGTAAGGATCACGCCAGAGGGGGAGGGTACGCATCGATTGATTGTTAGAGTGACGGTGGTAGACGGGATTACTGTGCTTTCTGTGTCAGTCTTTCCGGGAGTATGCGTGGAGTACAGTAAGCACAATCGCTGAACCCCTACCAATGGAGCAACTCTCACCATGTCAAGTTTTAGACTGCTTATACGCTTCACCGCAAGTCAGTAGTCAGCCCCTTCATTCTGACTCAGGGCCTCTTTACTTTTTGGAGTTAGCAGCCCTATTACCAACGGGAAAGGGTATCCCCACGTTGCATTGACAATCAGTGTGGTCTGGAGGCCGCGCGTTCTCGTTTCCAGCTCATGTTGTATCACGGAACTAAGGCATGCGCGTCAAGAGAACCCGGTACGAGGCTCAGTCACACAACAGATAGCGTGCTGATGGTGGAAGCCGAACTCTTGCGATACCACCTCAGCCTTCTAAGGTATCTTGGCCGAAGATGCGAGAACGAGCTGCAGGTCGCTGCCTGACGATCTTGGTGCCACTGATGGCCTCTTGTTCGCGAAGCTGACGAACGATGTCACTCGAACGGCGGTCAAGGCGGGCCACGGCGTAGCATCGCCTTAAGTCTCACCGTCATGCTCGGGACCTCAGCTTGGAATATCAGGGTTCTCGATAGCCTTTGTTTTTTGTTCAAACCGCTTCTGCGCTTGTGTCTTTGTATGTAGGAAGCCGGGGTCTGGACTGCAACTCTTCATTTACTTAGATTTCCGCTCCCGGCCTTTAAAGAGAAAGCATCAGAATAGAGACGCATCCACTGCAAACATGCTGCAGAGCTTGTTGATTGCCCTCGGGGCGCTGCTGGCTGCGGTATTGCTCTACTCGAACGTCTCTATCCCGTGGCAGAAATGGGTCAATACCTGCAGACGAATCATGGGAGGCTCACGGCATCAGAAACCTCCGGTGCCAGCTCCCTCGACATCTGCAAGTGGGAAAGACAGTGCAGAACCAGTTGCAGAGCTCTCGAGGACAGCCACAGCCTTTGCTAATTTCGATCTTGGACAACTCGAACCTATTCCTTACAGGCCATTTTTATCTCAGGGACATTATTCCATTGGTTAGTCTTTGCTGAACCCAGTACCGAGGGTCTTTATGGCTTTTGTTGTAGGTATCAAGGCAAGGATAACACTCAATAGGTCTCAAGAAAGTTGTCAAAGAAGACTGGATCCAGATGGACCAACTTTACCCCAGCCGCGTCAAAGACCGAAAGCGTAACCTCGAGCTATACCCTGAAAAATGCCACGCAATCAACAACGAAGAAGGCGCCCGAGCCATCAGCGAACTCTTCGAGAACATCGTCAAACACCTGCCAGCAAGATTCCCGACAATGTTCCAACAAGAAGCTACGGGGAGTACGTTTCGTAATCTGGTCACCGGGGAATCATACGAACTAGAGCAGATCCGGACGGAGCCTCGACTGATGCTGAAATTCTTGTCAGAGAACGTCGAGGAGGATTTCTACCTCATGTGCCCTGATCAGAAGGGGGTGTATGTCCAGCAAGGATTCCTCTCTTGCTTCAGTAATGGATTCCTCGCACCTACAAAACTAGGGCTATCGATGCGGGACATCCACGGCCCTGTGCCGGGGCTTCAGGAGAATATCGGCAAGAGCATTGATCGTTTTATGGGAAGCATGCGCGGAGGATCGATGTTCCAGAGGATGGGCGTAAGTTTTCAACCCGTATCCCACGAGCCATCCATCGCTCTAAGTCCTCTGTGTGATAGTGGAGCCTCCAATTTGCTGGCTCTGACCTCCTGCGTACTGGTGGCAACAACTTCTATCCCGACCCGGACCAAACGTTTTCCGATCTCTCGGAGCCCCAGGATCTCGACCAATGTTACCTACGAGTCGAAAGGCAAACTTTGACGAAGTTACCAGAGACAGGAGCGATTGTTTTCGGAATCCACCACTATGTGACGTCTCTTGAGCAGGTTAGAAAGGAGGGCCATGGGAAGAAGCTGGCGGAGGAGATTCAAAGTATGCCCGAAAAGCTGGGCTACTACAAGAGGCGACCGTTCTGGCAACGAGACATCAATGCTTTCCTGACAGAAGCTTGATAGTCATCCTTTGTAAAAGCTTTGATGCATAACTTTCATAGTAGGCAATGTCTGGGGTAGCGAATTTAGTCGTAGGCTGCTTAAGGTTCAGTGTTGAAGTGGAACTCTTGAAATCCTCGAAATCGCCCAAAAAGGGAAGAAAAGGACACTCAGCCTTGTAAAGTAGCATTGATCATTCAAGCAAGACCTATATTATCTTGATAGATTTCGCTAAGCGTGACCAATTTGCTAGGTTTAAGTGACACTTATGTGAATTAAATCATGAAGAACTGACCTTATTGTGAGACCGCTGGGAGTTTGTTTCCAATGGACGAGTCAATCCAGACGACGTCTGAATAGGTATGGCGTCCCTTTCGTGTACTACCAAAGGAAATTATCTCCTGTTTGGCCCAGCCGCCGTGACAGATGTGACGTTACAACCACGATGACAGCAGACAAGTCCCAGACCCATGGATTGAGAGTTTCTCATGCACGGTCTAGTCATGGATTATACCGGGTTGTCGGTGTCTTCCAGAGCCTGGGTTTCGGTGGAGCCGAGGACATGTGCCGTGACAGCCTTCTGCAAGTGCTGACGCAGTCATCATGACTCAGATACTTAGAAGAGACCTTCCAGAGCGGCGCGCTTGGACATACCTTAAGTAGTGATACTAGTCTTCTTCAACCACCCGATTTATCTCTCGCCGCACGTGCCCCGTTTGCGGCCGACTAACGGTGGCCTCGAGGCTGCCAAGCGATGTGGAGAACGCAGTCAGATTTCCTTGGCGATGCTGCAAGCGACCGCAATTTCAGCACTGCATATTCCCCTTTTGCTCTTACCGCCAGTCTGGGTTGAATCCTACATACAGTTACGGTGACAGTGGCCTTGGGCAAGCCATGTGCTCACCGACACGGATGTATGCCGCCATTCGGCCAAGTGATTGCTAAGGTATCCACTTGTGGAGTGCTTCGGAGGTGTTCGCGTTCTCTTTTGGCGGTGGATCGTCAGCTGTCTCCGACGACTAGGTCAGTATTTACTACTACTACTTTAGTCTAAGTGCGAGGTATTATGCCCGCCGAAGAATCAACCAGCGTATCCTTGTAATTTTAACCGGTGGCTCGGCCCGGACGAGGCGGTGCGTACCATAAGGCAGGCAAGGCAGTCTCCGCCCACACCCGTTGTCTCAGTTATCAGACCCTGGCTAGTTCGGCCAAGCCTTCATTGTGTAGGTAAGAAGCCCGAGCCCTGGCGACGCTATCGGCTACACGGCCCGAGACAACCACACCCGCCGAGAAATAAGCGAGACAATTATATATCATCAAGAACGAGGTAACGGACGCGACGTCAAGCGCGTTTCCCTTCCTTAGCGGAATCCATCACTCCGATCGATCCGACCAGGAGACGTGACAAATTTCTGTGTGATGATGCTCTTACAGCAACAATGCAAGACAGGAGAGTCTTCGATCTTGTAGTTGGTCTGCCGTTCTAAATCAAGCAAGCGTATCAATATGTAATATAAAGATTTAGTCCGAACTATAAGTCCCAAAGCTGTACTTCAAACATCCCGCCGTGATCGATCCTCCCCTACCTTTGTTCCCCGTACACGACTTCCAACAATGATACATGATATCTTCGCACTTGAGTCCCGTCAGCGGCTCACCGAGATTGTAATCACTGTGACATTCATCGACTGATAGAATCGAGGCCAAGAATTGATCATCGCCCAAATCGTTGTTGTCGAACGGATTATCGCTTAGACCGTGATTCAGATATTGTGTCACGTTGACGGGACCATCGGACGCAGCGATGATGGTCTGCGCGTAGTTGGCGGCAAAGTACTTCGTTGCTTGCTTGACAGCACTTTCGTGCGTGTCGAAGATATGTCCCTCCGGAATCGGGAAACAATCAGGAGAATCAGTGTTTGCGGGGTCAACTGGTGCCACTGTAGGGGATGGTTCAGGTGTCGTTGTAGTAGGGGACGGTGGTGATGACGTTGTCGGCGGAGGAGCTGACGTACTCGGTTGAGTAGCTGGTGGTGAAGTGGATATTGTCGTTGGTGAAGTTGGTGAGTTCGGCAGTATAGATGTTGTCGGCGATATTATGGAAGTCTGTGGTGCTGTGGTCGTAGCGATGGTACTCGAAATCATCGGATTCGTTGCAGTGAACGATAAGGTTGGCTTACCTGAAACCACACTTGGGGGTAAACTCGATAGGCCGCCCACTGTTGCTACAGTACTCGCTGCTACTGTCGGGGCTATAGTTGATTTGTATTGCGACAATAAGCAAGCAGCAGCAGCGATGTCACGTTTGCGATGTTGTGCAACTTGCTGATTGGGTTCGGCAAACCAAATATCTCTATAGAGCGGTTCCGGGTTATCCTCAAGCCATAGTTGGACCGCGGCAGCCTGTTTTGTGGGGCAGCCGGTATCGTCTGGATCCGACAAGAAGGCCTGTACGGGGTCATACTGAAACAGGACTTTCCCAGTAGCCGTGTTTTGTTGGTCCTCGGCTCGGTGCTTGGTCTCATAGTCGAAAATCCGGGGCTCCGAGCCAGGGATGAGTTGTCGGAGCTTGGTCTTAATTTGCGCTACCTCTGGGCCATACAAGTAATTGCCAGGTCTAGGATCAATTCGAGATCGCGGAGTAACAATGAAAGTGACTGGGTCTTCTCCCAGACTGAATTGCCAGCCGGCACCTGTGTACTGTCGTATTCCTGGCATCTGATCGCTGCCATCACCAGCATCTAGGTTGTTGATGATGTCAGTCGCGAAGTCTGGCGATGTCGGATCGGTCGGGCCACCCTCTTGAACGCTAGGCCTAAAACCTGGAATCTCCTGAATCAATCTCGTCAGCAATACGATAATTACAAGCTCAAGGAGAAACTAACCCAAAGATGTGACATGTATACTCCTTGATTGGAGACAACAATCACTGAAGTGCAGCCGTAAAGGCCTCTTACATACATTTCAAAGGCTTGATTGCTGTTTGTCAATCCAAAATTAGCTCGCGGAACAGACCTGTCACAGGGGAAATACTTCATCACGTACCCTAGCTGACGTGCTAATGCTGATGAAAGGCCACCTCGAGGCCCACCAGTCCGAAGGGGAACCTGCATACCCCTCGCTCCTAGTTCGGGGGAGGTTCGACTAATCACAAAGCCACTGACATCTCCGTTCTGTGGATTCGCGAGCACCTATACCCGTGTCAGTCTGACAGATCCTAAATACAGAAAAGTTAAGGCGTCGATTGAAGTCGGGTAACAGTGACTTTATATATCTTCGGAAAAACGACTTACACGCTTGGCTACTCCAGTAGAGGCAGCAGAGCTACTGTCATCGCCAACACAAGCCGAGCACGATGCGCCACACATTACCACTGGCGCAGATGACTTTGCCGACGATGTGGACGCTGATTGCGAGGTTGTGGAAGCAGGGGACGATGCTGGGGTAGAGGTTGGTGCATTGGATGTTGTCTCCTCGCCTTGCGTGGATTGAGGCTCATCATCTTCTGGTTTAGGCGTTGGCACGATGTCGTTTCCAATGGTCATAGTCGGAAATTTTGGAAATGGTGGTGGGATTGGGGGCGGATAAATCCCTGGATCCTTCATGCCCCACAACACTAGACCACCTAAATCGAGCCCAGGGGGACAGAAGAAACAGGAAGGACCACCTTTGATGACTGGGTACACTCCAGGTGGATGGCTGTCATCACTAGTTGTGACTGCGGTATTGCTGGTGATCTGTGCATTGGTATCAGTATTCCGTCCTTAGGTGCAGTTACTAGAGCGAGATACGCTCCCTGGCGGCGTGAGATATCCAGAGGGCTAAACGTACCTTAGGGTCAATAGAAGTAGAAGAGGAAGCCTCTGCATCGTAGGAGGTAGTCACGACAATGAGCGGTGATTCTCCGCTTGACGTGGTCACGGGTGCAGTGGTTGGATTTGCACTCGGCCCTGGGACTGCTGTACTGTCAGTCCCAGTGACAGTGGGACTGCTGGCGGATGCGACCGTTGATGGAAGAAGCCCAGTGCTTGAGCTGACGGAGGATTTTCTTACGCTACTAACACTGGCCAGAACGCTACTGACAACCAGGCTCGAGACTCCTGTTCCTGGTCCGCTGATACCAGCCGGGGTATTGCTCAATTGTGAGCTAGAAGTTCCAGATCCCGTAGCCCCACCCGTACCGATACTTGAAAGGATGGTGTCAGGTGTAGTGTTTGATACTATCCTGCTGGGAGTGCTGGCTGCCGAAATTGGGACGACGGAAAGCGAAGAGCTTGTTGTAAGCAAAGGAAGACCCGTTCCTATGCCACTTACACCTGAACCACTCGGGAACGCTGTTCCATTGTTACCGTCGCCCGAAACCGGGAAAGGGGGTTTTGAGCTCTGCGGTAGAATTCGGAGTTAGCATTGCTCAGTCAACAGGATCCAGGCTTCGGAAGATCCTGACAACCTCGAGTAGGTTGCAAGGTTTCCAGGCTCCTTCCTCCGATAAATGTGTCCTCTTCGCTTGAGAAGCTGACAGTTCGCCGAGAGAGTGAAGGGGTGACAAGCTCAGAGATCTACTTGATATGGTGTATGACTTCTGACGTGCTGCCGATCACCACGGTGTACTCGTTGTGTTGCAGCAAAGTAGCCGATCCCATGCCATCCTCGTCGCAAGTTGAGTGCCTAGCAATGGATTTTACCGCAGTCCAAGATTCCACTCGTAATTGAAGGTAGCCAGGAGGTCTTTTTCAGGCTGTCCCTTTACCCAAACGAGACAGCGTAGCGCGATCACCCGCTCGACTAATCGCGGGGAACGAGACAATAAGAAGAAGAGTGGCTTACCGACGGTACTTGTGCTGAGCTGAATGACGATATATAAGCGACCAAGAGGCCGAAAGAGAAAGATTTTTGCGCAAAAGAGGCCATGAATCAAGACCAGCAAGATTTAAATATTTAGATAGAAAAAATTATCAAGAAGTAGATAAATGGTTAGAAACATTGAATTTTGACAAGACAGGATGACGTCGACCGCCAGGGTGGACGATGCTTTCTTATACCTATAGTTTGAAAGGGCGAACTGTCAATTTGCACTGCCAGCTGAGAGCGAGAACATGACAAGATTCATGTCAAGAGTCGCACAGGCTGTGTGCCTGACGTACCATGTAATGCAACATTGGGTGAAACTTGATGGTCGCCTGCAATTAGCAACATACTTCCACATTTTCACGGCTGAGGTTAGCGCGTTTCTGAAAACCGAGCCCTGTAGGGAGATTCTAGGACCAGCAGTGAAAGCTTCAAGAATGTTGGTAGTTTTGCAGAGTAGTGTCCCTCTTGCCTTGGGTGGGGCTATGAGATCCTTGGACCAAAGGCGGAGCCACTTGAGGTCAGCTGAGGATGTTTCAGCAATCAGGATTGACGAACACCTGTTTCTGCATACTGCCAGAGACAGTGTAGCACACCTGATCAGCCAGACGGTTCTGTCTACCTGACAGCAACACGAAACTGTGTCAGCAATGACGATGTGTTATTAAGTGAGGCACAATACTCGGAAAAGAGTACAGATGATAGATCGTGGATTCGTAACCTCGTGATGAGTGATTCCCTTTGACCAAATTCTGCGTGACCGCTTCAGGTATCCATCCATGACCTCTCAAGGAAGACTCCGATACCGATATGGCTTCCAGCAATGCAGTCAACTTGTTACTTTCAGCGAGGTATATCATTGATCATGATGAAGACCCTAGATGGAAGGTAGTTGGTTCGAAGTGGCGGAGGATGAAACAAGGCGACGTGTTTCATACTTGACGGTGCTGCGGAATCAGTATCACGTGACTGTCTCGGCCCGTAGCCTGCTTGGTGGCAACGTAGCTGTTCTACAATGAAAACAATATTAATCATCGGTCTCACCTACATCTCCGCTCAATCATGAAACAACAAACATTGACCACATTCTACAGACTTCGCAACACAAATCAATCTTGGAGTGTTGAGAGTGCAAAAGACCGAGAGCCGACATGGCGTCAAACTCTATGCCAGCTTTTCTCGCAAAGCTCGACGACGACACTAGAAACAGGTACATCAGAGCCAAAGCAGTCCAAGGCATCGATGTCACCAAGCCTAGAGTTCAAGTCCCTGCAGTGACTCTACCAAATTACCATGATGAAGCTCACGGATTCGACATCACTAGAGCGCCCACAATGGGCAATCCTGAGTCTCGACGTTTTCCATCATATCAGGCTTCGATTGCCCTGGAGAGCATCTACGACTGTACAGAGAAAGGCCAGTCAGAGCAAGTAAGAGCGCTTGTAGAAGATGAAGCTTTTCATCCTACTCCACATTATTTATCCCAAGCACTACATAGAGCTATCATGGTTAAGAACGTTCCAATTGTACAGTATTTGCTTGAAAGTGGCGCCGAAATCGATGAGATGGTCGCGGCAGTAGCTGGAAGAGCCAAAAGCCTCCCTATATTTGAGGCCATGGTGCGAGCTGGGTGGGACGCCAATGCGCCTATAGGTCACGGCCACACAGTCTTGGCGTAGGTTATTGCTCTCATTATATTCACCGAGTCTGACCGTCGATCGATCGCTAACTCTACAAGCATGCTCGTGGAAGACATAAACCTCGTCGAATGGTTTCTACAGCAGGGTGCTGATCCAAACCTCGGCGGACCGGGCCAGGGTAATGCTGATGCGGAAAACCCACTCACAAACTCAGGTGCATGCCTGTATCAAGCGGCTGCAAAATCTACACCAGCTGTCATCGAACTGCTACTCCGAGGCGGCGCGAAAATGGAGAACAGTCGACCTCTACATGCTGCAGTACGACGTGGTAAAGAAGCGATACCCATGCTGGAATATCTTCTCGATCTTGGATGTGATATCGAAAGTCTCGCGGATCCGTGCGATCAATTTAGCGTTGGAACACCACTGGAAAGTGTTATCCGTCACGGTCTCCGCCATGATTCGCTTGCTATAGCTAAATTCTTGTTGGAAAAAGGTGCAGATCCACGTCCAAGTGGTCGCCGAGGGATCGATGTCTACGATGAGCCTATCCGATCCCAGCTACAGGAAATTCATGAACGAGCTACTGTCCAGAACCAATCGATGCATGATCAGTAGCAGTCTCCTACCACCTCCATGACCTTGGGGAATCTTGACTGCCCGCCGTAGTCTCAGAGACTAGCCTGCGGGCGTCGAATTTACGTGCATTCCTCAAACGAAAAGAATACCAGAAATGAAGCAATGATAAGTTTTTTGGCTGATCGGGGCGGAAGTATCGATAAGATCTTATTTCGAGCGGTTTTGGTGGAGCTTTATGCTATGCTAGGACCGATGTTCACGTGGGAACTTGCCCAGAGGCAATTGAGTCATTTTGAGAGAAATGCCAGTGGCCCCGAACGATTCAGGCACTATCCCCACTATTGCTAGATGCCTGGGTTATCAGTTTATGTTAGTACGCCGTTCTATGAACAGTCATAAGAAGTAGCGCATCCAAACATCTTTCTCAGCAGTGCCCAGTACCGGTTTCGGCCGTCGGGCCGTGTTGCATACACGGTTCTATTGCCCTGATGAGTGTTCCTGACAGCCATGGCCGTCTGTCCAAAGCACAACCATTTCAGTGTTGGAATGACGTCCACATACTTCTGTCCTTCTTCCAACATGATTTGCCTGTGTTTATGCTCCCATTCGCTTCGTTCATCACTTGCATCACCATAAGTTATTCCTTGGCTGTAGTACCACCCAGGCGAAATTGAATCGTCGGTGCCATAGGTATCTTGGCTAAATGCTACCTTTTCCAGCAGTGGAAGGGTGCGAAGATACTTCCGTAGAGTCGTGTGTTCGATTAACCAATCACAACGATAACCATATTGCTCTCCAGCGCTAATGTGGATTTGCTTTAACGTCTTTATTCGGCCAATCATCTCGACATCGGACTCCGGAATTGAAACGTCGTCCCAAACAAGGAAGAGTGAAGCTAATTTTGAAAATGACCTTGATATCAGAGGTATGATTTCCAACCCAAGCGTACTGCTCGAAACACTAAAAGGCAAGGCTAATGTCGTGATTTGCGAATTAGCATGCAAAAAATCAACAGGTGGATTAGTTGATGAATTGTCATTCCAGATGAGAGTCTCCAAGGACGGTACACAGCCTCGCCGCTGGAAGAAGTTCATAGACACAGCGCAGTTGGCCATGCCAACATCCAGATAGCGAAGCTTATCGTGTACCAAGCCTTCTAGAAGATTGAAATTGTTCAGACGAACGGCCGATCCAATTGTGAGAGAGCGAAGACATGGAAAATGCGCTACTGCATCTGTCGTATTACCTGTTCCTTACCCCACAGTCAGCACTCTGTTCCTATATGACCACTTTCTTTCAAGTAACGTTTTCAGGAAGTAAATGTTCTAATTGCGATGATACCAAACTTGAGATCCATAAAACATACCCACGCAACTAGTTTTTCTTTGCCCTCTGTGTGACATCTCTAGATGCAATGACTCCAGTGTACTCGCACAATGGCGTAGGATACTTGCAATCAGAGGGTAAGTGTTAACTTCTTGCCCGCCCTCATGCATATTTCCGAGAACCTCCAAATACAGTGTACGCAGAGGCCATACATTTGATCCGAGGCAGTTTGGAATCTCGACTTCAAATTCCCGGTCGACGCTTATGCAGAATAGTTTCAAATGTTTAAGAGAACTCTTTGGAAAGAGCCAGAAATTAGCAATGTTTCTTCTGGTAAAGGTCGGACGCTCAAGTTGCGCTTGTGGTAAATGAAGCATAGGCAATGATCAAGATCTCCAAAAACTCACAAATAGGAGAGAAGTGAAGAACGAACGAGGTAGACAGTAGTCCTCATTCTCCCAGTCAAGCAGCTCCAGATTGGGCGTAATGGTAGGCTTGGTGAGAAGCTGTATACCCTGAGTGAATGCGTTCTCAGACTCTTCCGAACCAGAATACGAAAGAACAGTAATGTGTCGGATACAGGCGCCAAGTGCGGGGAGAGTCGAAGCCGCGCTCGCTAATCGCTGTTGACCTTCATGTAGGAGTTTCTGACCTTCATGTAGAAGTTTCAGAACCATCTGACAGCCGGTGAAATTGTAATCCAGCGTAATGCTGACGAATTGTCGCGAACGCGCCATTTGAAGGCAGTCACGACTAGCGAGTGCCAGAGAAGCCAATGAGTCCGACGCCAGATGCTGGATGATCAAATTCAAAACCTCTATTGGCAGCTTGAACAAAGTCGTATCAGACTCAGATGACCGGTCTTCCTTCACGCGGTCGAAGGAGACTGGCAGGGGTGGCATCCTCTCCCTGCCACGGTAATCCTTAGAGAAGATGGGCATCGTGTAATTGTTGATAAAGGCCATTTTCGTATCACCTTAGGCGACAATCAATGTCTCTTGGAATCTCTCCAGGCCTTCTATGGGTTGGCGATGCCAAGCAAACGGTAAAGTCGCAAGCTGTTGGAGGGTAGTAGAAAATACAGGAAACCAGGTAAATGACAAACGGGCTAATCAGAGCGTGCTTATGTAAACAACCCATAGACTTGGCATTTGATCGGGGTTTCAGCCAACCGGATAAGTTTTTCGTGATTTGTTCGACTAATTTTGCGTCTCAACATTTTGGCAATCAAAAAAACTGCGATTTTACATTATTAGTTTCGTTTTAAATTCAATATATTACATACATTATTGAACGTCATATTAAAATAATAAAAATCAAAAAATTCTTTTCGATGTTAATTCATTCGAAATTGAAATTTTGCGTTGATTCATGATACGTTTCAAATTTCGAACATTTTTGTCGTTTTTGTTTCGTTTTGTATTGAATGACTCGAACACAAATACATTTATTAAATTTTTCATTTAGATTTGAGATGCTCGAGAGTTTGCTCAAACAAATTGAAAAAACAAAAAATTATTTGTGAAATCAAATGTACTGAATTTTGTTAACATGTACGATGATTGAATCTCAAACGCATTTAAAATTTGAATTTGAGCGAAATTTGTTGCATAAATGTTCGATATGAAAATGAATTCATTGCGATTGTTTGTTTGAAAATATGTTTTTTTTTCTGTGTTCTCTACAAAAATATTCGAGATGATTTGAAATTTTTTCGACGAATAATTGATTTGTGAAAATTGCGATGATTCGTTCACAAAAATGATGTCGTTTTCGATTGATTTAGTTATCGAAAATTTTTTCAACATCATTTTTTTTGTTATTGCGTTTTTAGTTTTTTTTGCTTTCACGAGTCGTTTTCGTGAAAAAATTTTGATTAAATTTTGTGCGTTGTTTTCGATTACAATTTGTTTAATTTCAATCTCATCAAAAAATGACACGAAAAAATCAATAGCAATTGACACGATCGCGACGTTTTTATCGATTCATTTCGATAAAATTCGATATTTAATTTCTAATGTTGAAACAACATTCGTAATGATTGTGATAATTTGAAATTCATTTTCAATCGAAAAATTTTTCACATTCGAAGAAAATTTGCGATTCGAACGTTCGATAAATTTGTAAAAAATTTTTTTCATAAAATGTTTTTCGTATCAAATGATTTCTTGTTTTTTGAAACAATGAAATTTGAAAAGATTTAATCATTTTTGATCATGACAACGATCAATTGATTTTTCAATTTTTTGACAAAATTAAACGAGATCAAATTTGTTGCGAGTCTACGATCGTTGAATTTTTTAAAAACATCATTTGCAACGAAATGTTGATTTCGCTCTTCGAAATTGAAAAATTATGAATGATGAAAAAAGATTTTCTTTGATTTTAATAATTGATGAATATTTGTTTTGATTTCGTTGTAAACGATAAATGCAAAACTCATCATTATCGACGTCACAATTTCAAACTTCTTCAAAATTTTTTTGATGTCGATAATGATTGTTTTTTTAACAAACGATTGTTTTCGATTGTCAAACGATTTTGATCAAATTACGATTTTTAATTTCATTTTCAATAATGATTTGAATCAAACGCATCAATGAAATTCTCGATAGATATTTTGAATTGTGATTTACATCATATTGAAAAATAGAAATGATAAATAATTCAAACACTTTATGCGAATTGACAACAACAATAATTTTTTCTCAATCGTATTGAAAACAAAACGATCAATGCATTTCAAATTTTTGTATTATTGATGTCAAACATTGTTAACACGCTCGAAATCATTCAAAAACGTCTTGAATTTTTCGACAATTTTCACGATAACGAATTCGCGTGAGCATTTTGTAAATCGAAAATGATAAACGAAATAGTTTTGCTAAAATCAAAAATTGAAAAACGTTCAAAAATGAATTTAGAAATAGAATTCAAAGTCATTGCAACAACTAGAACAATTTTGATTTGAAAACAAAAATACGCATATATCAATTAATCGTAAATCGACGCAAATCAATGTTATCGAGTTTAAATGAAATCGAGCATTTCGTGATTTGATTTACTCGTCGTATTGAATGAGCATCGAGATTGTTTATTCATTTTTCGACGATTTTTTCATCGACGAACAACGTTACGATCGAAATTTTTGATGACTCGTCGAAATCGCAATCGTTGTCGTCAATCATTGAAACGATGTTTTTCAATTTTATGATGTTTGTCATCTAGTCAATTGAAACGTTTTAGTTCGAGATATGAAATACACAATCGACAATTGATTTTATGAAATTTCGTTTCATTTCGTTTTTGAAAATATATATATATATATTTAAAAATACAAATTCTTCACTCGAATTCAAAATATTGAATAGTACATTTCTCGATGTCGACAATAATTGCTTTTTTGACAAACGATCGTTTTCGATTGTCAAACGATTTTGATCAAATCACGACTCTCAATTTCATTTTCAATAGTGATTTGAATCAAACGCATCAATGAAACACTCGATAGATATTTTGAATTGTGATTTACATTATATTGAAAATTAGAAATGATAAATAATTCAAACATTTTGTGCGCATTGACAGCAACAATAACTTTTTTTTCAATCGTATTGAAAACAAAACGATCAATGCATTTCAAATTTTTGTATTGTTGATGTTAAACATTGTTAACACGCTCGAAGTCATTCAAAAACGTTTTGAATTTCTCGACAATTTTCACGATAACGAACTCGCGTGAACATTCTGTGAATCGAAAATGATAAACGAAATAGATTTGTTAAAATCAAAAATTGAGAGAAATTCGAAAATGAATTTAAATATATATATATATATATGTAAAAATACAAATTTTTCGTTCGAATTCAAAATACTGAATAATACATTCAAATGAGTTGAAATGATAAAAAATTATTCGTGAAATCAAATATATATCGTACTTTGTTGACATGTACGATGATTGAATTTCAAACGCATTTGAAATTTAAATTTGAATTAAATTTTTCGCATAAATGACAAATATGAAGATGATTTTTTTGCGATTGTTAATTGTTAAACAAAATTCAATGTCAAATTCAATGAAACAAACTAAAAAGTTTTTTGAAACAAAAATAAAAAATATATCGATTGTACGTCGATTAACAAATGATTGAATTTGCGTCAAAAATTGAATCAAATTTTGTGCGCGTGTCGTTGATTCATTGAATGTAAAATGATAGAATTTGAGTCAAATTTGAATCAAAAATTGAGCGAAAGTCAATTATCAATCGATTGCTCATTAATTGTGAAATATTCGAATTTGATTTAATTTGATTCAAATTCTGTGCACGTCTCACTGATTCATTGATTGTGAAATGATAGATTTTGAATCAGAATTTGAACAATTAATTCGTTGATTGTGAGATGACGAGTTTTAAATCAAAATCTGAATCAAAAATTGAGCGAAAATCAATGATTAATCGATTGTTTATTAATTGTGAAATATTCGAATTTGATTTAATTTGATTCAAATTTTGTGCACGTGTCAATGATTCATTAATTTCATTGTGAAAAAATAGAAACAAAATTTGCGAAATGAATCGCTTCGAGAATATAAAAATAAATTAAAATTCAAATGTTTAAAACAAAAATTTGACAATGATTGTTTCGAGAAAATCATTGCGAATGTATATTCGAATAACGATTGACGACTAACGACGAGATATAAAAATTGATGATGATGTTTCGAAATCTTTTCTGTTTAACGTAACAAATGTTCAAATGCGAAAAATAAAAGCATATTGAAAAACGTTCGAACGAAATTCTTTCAAATTTTCGATGTTCAAACATTTCGAAACAATATATTTACGAATTATTTTCATAAATTCGAATTTTTGTAAAATTTGTTGAAGCAAAAAGTTCTTGTTATGTATTTTGTCAATATCGATTAATTAGAGAATTTATAGATTGAAAACAATCAAAATCGAAAATGATAAAATTTGAATCAAAATTCGAACATAAATCAATGAAAATTATATTATTTATTGATTGTGAAAAAACTGAATTTGATTCAAAATTTGAATTAAATTCTGTGCACGTTTCATTGATTCATTGATTGTGAAATATAGAGTCTCGATCAAAATTTGAATCAAAAATTGAACATAAATCGATGATTAGTCGATTGCTCATCAATTGCGAAATATTCGAATTTGATTTAATCTGATTCAGATTCTGTGCACGTGTCAATGATTCATTAATTTCATTATGAGAAAATAGAAACAAAATTTGCGAAATGAATCGTTTCGAAAATATAAAAATAAATTGAAATTCAAATGTCTAAAACAGAAATTTGACAATGATTGTCTCGAGAAAATCATTGCGAATGTATATTCGAGCAACGACTAACGATTAGCGACGAAATATCAAAAAATGATGAATTTTCGAAATTTTTTCAATTTATTGTAACAGATGTTCAAACGCGAAAAATAAAAACATGTGAAAAAAAACTCGAATGAAAAAGAAAATTCGAGCGAAATTTTTTCAAATTCTCAACGTTCAAACATTTCGAAACAATATATTGACGAAATATTTTGATAAATTCGATTTTTTGTAGAATTTGTTGAAACAAAGATTTCGTGTTATGTATTTTGTTAGTATCGAGTCATTAAAGAATTCACAAATTGAAAACAATCAAAATCGAACATTGTAAATTCTGAATAACATAAATTAATGAATCTATTGACTGTGCGAGAATTGATTTTGAATCAAAATTTGAGTCAGAATTTGTGCACGTATCATTGATTTTTTGATTGAAATGAAAAAATTTGAATCGAAATCTGAATCGAAATCTGAATCAAAATTTGAATCAGAATTTGAATCAAAAGATTGAATACAAATCAACTGTTAATCGATTTTCAATTAATTGTGAAACGATAAAATTCAATTCAAATTCTAAAGCAAAAACTCAACACAATGAAAAAAACAATTAATTGCATGTTAATCATTAATTAACGCACAAAAATTGTCATGAATATCATGCAATAATGCAATTATGAATAAATAAATGATTGATTAATTAGAAAAATGTGTGTGAAAAAATATTTACATGTTCGCGCTTAGCGAAGATCGAAGACGTTTGAATAAAAAAAATTGTTCTAATTTGAAAACAATTTCGTTGTCATTGATTTCTCGACAAACATGATGTAAAATTCGATAATAGTAAAATATGATTTCGAAAATAGATTGCAAAGAATGTTGATTGCATAAATGCAAACTGTTGAAACGAAATTGACGATACATTTTTTGAACGTTTTGATACGAAATTTGATACAAAATTCGCGATAAATGAGTTTTTGAATGAAATGATTTGCTTCGATGTAAAAAAAAAAGAAAAAATGTTTTCGATTGCGATGCAGATTTCAAATTATTAAATAAAAAAATTATCGATTGCGAAAATGTAATAAAAAAAATAAAATGATTCGAAACAACAAATTTCGATTTTTTCGCATGATAATCGCGAATATGTTCGTGTAATTTAATATTTCGTTGAATAATATTTGCATGCAAAAATCGTTAATCGAATTTTTTTTTGTTTTTTTGCAATTCGAATTTTTTCGATTTTTTTGTCGATTTGTTGTTGTTTTTTGAGCATACGTGTTTGCTCGTCACGCTCTCATTGTTTTTGACGAGTCAAACAGACTTTGTAAATTCGAATTTTTTCGATTTTTTGACACTTTTTGACTAGACGAATTTATTCGATTTGTTGTTGTTGTTTTGCGAAACGATTTTGCTCTATTTTTTGACGAGCGTAAAAAATTTGTTGATCAAAAATTTTGCGAATTTGTTGAATTTGCAAAACTCATCGACAATCAAAATTTCAATTTTGATGAATTTCGTAAAATCGTTGAAAAGCAATAGAATTAGATACGTCATCGAAAAAATGATTTAATGATAGAAATCAAAGCGATAATGAAATCATGACGTACGAATAATGAAAATAATGCGAAAAAAAAACTCGTGAACAGATAGATAGATAAATGAATTTTGACTCAATGAGTGTAATTCAAATTGAATCAATCTGTTTCAAATTGATAATTAATGATATTTTTCTTGTTTAAATACGTCGTTTGTCTTTTTTGTCACAGTTTTTCATATCGAAAAATTGTGTAAAAAACGATTTTTTTTTTCATGAAATGTTTCGTGCGTGCGATAGTTCAAAGTTGCTGCATAATTTTTCGACGTAAAACGAAAATAAAAAAAATTCAATTATCGTGAACGCGATCACGCGACGAGATGAATATAAATATTCATTCGAAATTTCATGCGCGTTTCATATGTTCGAATTTTTTCTTTTGATGTTTTTGTTCTCGTCATTTTCAACATTGAAAGCAATTATCGATTCAAATTTCGATCGATCAATTTTTGATTTTGTGAACATTTTTTTTGTTTTTCATTATTTTTTTCATTTTCATTCAAATTGCTTGATTGCTTTTTCAACATTCGATTTATCAATTTATCGTTTTCAAACAATCATCTGTTTGTTATGTCAAAATTCATTTGATTTTTTGTTGATTTGCATTGAACACGACAATTCAACATTTTTTTAATTTTTTCAATTTGATTTTTTGTTGTCTCGAATCGTGTAGTCGAAACGTCGTAGAGCTCGAGCTTCTCTTCTACACGTCTGAATCAAAGATCGACTTTTTATTCGTATTTGGTTTCGCGACATCACTCAAATCAAACACTTTGCGAAGTTCATTATTCACACGAATATTGTGAATTTTGATAATGTAAAGCGACAAAATTGTTAATTCGATATCGAACTACAACGCTCTAGCGAGATAATTGCATAATACATTGTGATTGTTGTGTAATTGAATTGTGCAACAATGTGAACGTTTTGTGAACGCAAATTTTCTTACATTTTCAAATTCAAAAATTGTCAAATCAAACACATTGCGCAATTCATTATTGCAACGAATATTTCGAAATTTAACAATGTAAAGCAACAAAATTGCTAATTCGATATCGAATTACAATATTCTAACGAGATAAATGTATAATATGTAATGTTTGTTGCGCAATTGCATTGCGCATTGAACGTTCAATTGAACGTTCAATTGCGTGACTTCAAGAACTTCAATTCTGAAATAATTCTGATTATGCTGTTCAATTCTGAGATAACTCTGTTTATGCTGTTCAACTCTGAAATAACTCTGATTGCGTTCGAAATGTTTTGAGCTAAATCAATAATACTCGATAAAAACGCTAGTTATCAGTTTATCGTGCTGTTTTTGTGTAATATTGCAGTCGAAAACGTTCAAAACAACGATTTACTCGATTTTCGACTCAGACTCTCTGGCGAGAAATGCTGACTTTTAGACTAGTCAGAGATTTGAGTAGCTGAGACAAATTTTTTGTTGTTTTTCGTTTGACATTCGATTTCACTCGTTTGATTTTTGATTGTTTCAAACTCGAAACGATTTCGCGACATTTTTTCATTTCAACGTTTGACGAATCGCGTTCAAAATTTAATCATGATTCATCAATCACAAAAAAATATCAATTATGTCACAAATTCATCGAAATCAAAAAATTGAATCAAAATTTACGTAAAAAACGTTTATTCGCGTGATCATGAAAAGACAATCGATATTCTGTTCACGATCGTTAACAATTTGATCATTGAATACGATTTAACATCATTTAATTATACGCGTCACGAAATAACATTCAAAAATATTTTAAAATAATATCGAAAATGAATGTATCAAAATGCGTTTTCGTTTAAATATGCAATTCAATTTTTTATCGCGAACGAATTCGAATGATTCGAGTTTTGAAATTAAACATTTTATTTTATCAAATCATTTTTGAATTGAATTCGAAAATGATCAATGTTTTTTGTTTGTTTCATCATGATTTGATTTCGTGATGTTGATTTTCAATAAATTTTTTTCATTTCGTCTTTTTTGATTGTCAATTCGTTTTCTTTTCTCGTCAATTCGTTTTTTTTTTGTTTTTCGTTTGTGTTTTCACAAATCGTTTCGTTTTCGACGTTTTTTTTTGTTCAAACAACAATCGCGAATCAATTTTCAAACAAACTCGTTATACGAAAAAATGTAAACGATTTTGTTATTTATTGTCAATCGATGCGACAAACTGTTCAAATATTTAACGCAATCGTGAAAAATTTGCAATTCGTGAATTTTTCAAATATGTTTGCTTTTAGCGTTGAACTATTTGTGAAATATTTGAAATATCATCAATTGTTTCGAATATTGAGAAATTCAAACGTCATGTCGAACGAAAATCATCAAAATTTAATTTACGATTTGAATGACATTTGCGATATTAACATCACGAATGATGAATCGTTTCGTGTTGCAATAAAAATTCGTGTGAACAATGAATTATCATCGATGCGAATTCGAATCGTGATTAATGACGATTTCGATGCGCATTTTTTTCATCGATGAAAACAAAAAAATTCTCTAATGAATGCGCAGAAGTTTCATTTGACGAGAATTCATATCACGATATTTTTAGAAATTTTCAAACGAAAAATTTGACATCGCATGTCAAATTCAAAAACAACATTGCAACAAACGATACGTTTTTGTATTTTTTTCGAACATTATTTCAAATTTACGTCGTGACGTTGTTGAATTTCAAACAAACAAACGAAACAAATCAAACATTTTTTCGTCGTCAAATTCAAAAATCGTTTCACAATTTGACGTCACAACGTCAAATTCATTCACAAACAAATCGTTTAAAAAAAAAACGAAAAATGATACGCAATTTTTCACGTTCGTCTCAATGAGCGATTTTTTGATCGATTCAAACGCATCAAAGCAATCTTTCGCGAAAATCGAAAAAAACGAAAAAAATGATATTCAACATGCGTTAATACACTATTCGCGATGAACATTAAAAAAACTAATCGAAATTTAGCATTCAAATTTTTTCAAATTCGAAATTTATCGAGCACGTGCACGACAACACATGATCAAAAATTAAACAATTTTTGAAATTAAACACGAACGACAATAACAAAAGCAAAATTCGAATTCATGATTTCAAAAAAAAAAATATTTTATTGACAATAAATTGCGATGTATTATATGTTTAAATGCAATCAAAATCAAAATGATCAAATGAAAAATCTAATTGAAAATGAATTCGAATTGAACAAAATATGCGATGTTCGAAATCAATGTTGAACATCATCATTAACATTGTAAATTTCAAACGATCATGACGATCGCGATAGCAATGTTTCGATATCAATGAATTCGAAAAAAAACGAAAATAAAAAAAAATGAAAAATTTCATTACAACAATTTAAACATTGTTTTCTCGATGCGTCGTTAAATGTCAAATATTCAATTGTCGATATTTTTTTTTGCAAATGTTCGTGTCAATCGAACAACGAATTCTATTATTGAAATTTTATCGATGAAATTACAATTTTTTTTGTTTTGAACAATTTTTTTGAACAATGAATTGAGTACATTCGAGATTGAATTGATTTTCAAATCATTGACATTCATGTTTTCGTTTATCATTCGTCGACGAATCAAAATCTTTTCGAGCAAATCATGTCGTACAACAACGTTAAACATTTTGTTGAAATTAAAATCGACATTTTAAATTCGTTTCATAAATTGTCGTCGTTTCGATTTCGTTTGAATATTGATTTCGTTGAACAAATGAATTTGTTTGATTTAAAATCGAACAATTTTTGAATCGTCGACACATGACAAATTTTCAAAAAACGAAATGCAACATTGATTTTAACTCACAATTACAAATTTCAAAAAATAAAAAAAAAAAAACATATCGAAAAATTTTATTTGAATCATTACGATTTGATCATCATGAATGAATGTCATTTTGTGAAAACGTCTCGCAAAAAATTTTGAAAAAATTTTAAAAACAATTCGATATGCGATCGACGTTGCGATTTTTGATGATAAAAATGTTTGAAACAATGATCGATCGCAATGTCGTCGTCGATTTGAACGAAACGATTTTTATGAAATCACGAAATTTGAAAAATTCAAAATCATCGATTTCATCAATTGCATTCGACGACGTTGATCAAAACAATCAAAAAAATAAAAACGATCAAAATGAAAAATGCGTTTGAAACGACACGAGATAAAACGATAACAACAATTCGAAAATTGTTTAATGTTTTTTCGCATGTTACAATAGTTCGTAACGATATTGCGCGATGAAAAAACGATAAATTATTATTTTTTTTTGAGTTCGTTGCTCAGTGAATTCAATTGAATTTTCTCGAAACATACGTCGTTGTTTTTCAAAATATGATAAAAAAAAAAAAAAAAAAAAAAAAAAAAAAAAACTAAAATGTTGATTCAATTGCAAACAACGTGAAAACAAAATTGTAAACGAAATACGCAATACAAAATCGTCAATTCGAATCGTTTTGAGAAATTCGATTTCAAACATTTATTCAATAGAATTCGTTTTGTGCGAGTGATAACGAATTTATCAATCATAATTACATTGATTATCGATGTTCATCAGAAATGAATTAACGCGAAAATAAAAAAAATTTTCATGTCAACGAATGATGAATCGTTGATTCGTGAAAACGTATTCGACGAAATGTATTCGCAAATTGTCGTTTGTTGTTTCAAATTTGATGTTTTGAAAAAATTATTGACGTATAAACATTCGAAAACGTTTGCGTTGATTATATCGCAATTTTCGAAAATTTGTTTAATAATTTTTGAAATAAATTCGTTTTCGAACAAATCGACATACATTTTTCTATTTTCTTTTTTTTAAATTTTTTTTAACGTATATTATGTATTGTGTCGCATGTAATATTAATTGCGATTTGTTGTTCAATATATACGAAAAGATTTCGCGTTCAAAAATCGATTGTTTTATATATTTTTGATTTCGAACAAAAACGAAATTCAATTCGTCACGCTTTTCAAAAAAATATCGATGAAAATGACAAATCAATCGAGAAATATCAATCGAATATTTTGATAAACATCACAAACAAAATGAAAATTTCATTTAATTTCACAAGAACAATTGTAATAATTTTGATGAAATTCGTGTACAATTTTCAATTGATTGTTCAAATATTCAAACGAACACATCGTCAAAAACAATCGAATACGATGCATTTTTACGATTTTCACGAGCAAATTTGAATCGAAAATCTAATGAACAAAACACGTTTGTTCACAAAAATTTTAACGAAAAAAATTTTCGAAAATGCGAAAAACATCGCGAACGCTTTCATGATGATATGATGACATAAATATGATGATCGAAATTTGACAATTTTCAATGTAATATAATGAGCAATTAATTGAAAAATAATTTAACAATTCAATGACAATTCATGATGATTGTTTTCACACGCGCAAACATCGAAATTTCAAAATTTTCGACGATTTCTATTTTTAGCACAAACTAAATTAAATTTCTTCGTTGTTAATCATTGTTGCAACGAGCATTGTTGTTTTTCAACAACATCGAATCACACGATCGAAACAAAAAAAACGAACAAATTCAAAAACAACAACGCATGAACGACAATTCTAAACGAAAAAACGACGACAATAATACACACGTACGCGATCATGATTCATGAAATGAAAATTAAAACGTTTGATTTGTTTACAACAGAAAAAAAAGAAAAAACGAATCGCACGATCAAAAAGAAAAACGAAAATATAAAAAAATAAAAAAAAATGAAAACGTTTTATACGTCGTGCAAAATCAAATTTACAAACGTCGCACAATATCACACAATGATCATTGAAATTACGATTTCAAAAATGAATAATGTTATGCTGAATAATTGCATCACGAATCGATGAAAAATTGAAAATTTGTTCGATATTCGACAAAACATGCAAAACGATACAATGTTTTTAATGTCATTTTTATAAACACATTACGAATTAACGCACACAAAAAAAATCATACAATCATTGCGCAAATCAACACGTCACGAAATCAACGATTTGCGAATTATATCAAAGTCAAATATTGCGTTTGTGAAAAAATTTACAATTCACGAAAAAAAGAATGTTTCGAAAAAAAAAAAATATCGAACGATTTCGATAACAACAATCGATCATTTTTGCGAAATTTACGATTCAACGACAACAATACATCATCACAATCAAAATCGTAATTTCGAAAAATCAAATCATAATGAACATGATCATCGAATCGAAAAATTGCAATCGAACAAATCAATTAAATATCGACGAACACGCGATGCAAATTGAAAAAAACAAAACGACGAAACACGATTCGTGTCAATACAAACATCGTTCGAC
This sequence comes from Physcia stellaris, assembly GCA_018902385.1. Taxonomy (NCBI): domain Eukaryota; kingdom Fungi; phylum Ascomycota; class Lecanoromycetes; order Caliciales; family Physciaceae; genus Physcia; species Physcia stellaris. The sequence goes on from JABSSW010000068.1 coordinate 175,796, forward strand.
ATTTTTTTCATTTCACAATTCACACAAAACATTCAATACATATCAAATTTACAAAAATCACGAATTCGAAAAATATTCAAATCAACATCATCGAACAAACACAATCAACACAAAAGAAATGATAAACAATTTATGAATTTCGTTATAACGATTTCGTCGTCATGAAAATTTTAAAATACACGATTTGATGTTATGTTTCATGATTTATATTATAACATCGTGATCATTCAATCATTTGATAATCGATACGTCGTCGTTATCGTCGTTTGAAACAACATTTTCATTTTCGCGAAAATAACGAGTTTGCTGTGTCGAATAGACGAAACATATAACGCATGACGAAAATTCAAATCATCGTGAATTTATATATAAATGACGACGACGATATCAAAAGAAATAATTGAAAAAAAATCGACGAACGAGATTTTTACTTTCTCGTTTTGATTTTATTGACACACATTAATTTATTTATTTTTTGATTTTTGCACTCGTTTGTTTATTTTGTAATCGCGTTCGTTATGTTTTGTTTTTTTCATTTCAATCGACGTATCATTTGAACTTTTTACATTCAAATTACATAAATATCGATTTTGAATATCGCGTCAAAAATTGAAAACGTTGAAAATACATTTGAAATCACGACGACGTCGTTTTTTTCGAAAATGTATAAACAAATCGATAAAAATCGAAAAAAAAATTTCAAAATTCAAATTGATTGCAAAGACGATAATTAGATATTCATCTATTTGATCGATTCGTTTAAAATTTGAAATAAAATAGAAATGATCAATTAAAATTTCAAACGACGAGTTTGATTGTTTTTTATCATTGATGATCGACGTGAAAACGAAAACGAAACGAAAATGATTGATCGTATTGAAAAATTCAAATCATCAATTCAACGAAAATTAAAAATTTTTATGAAAATTGTTAAATTTGCGCATGAACGTTTGATTGAAACGTTCGATATAATCATTTATTTGAAAATTGTTTGCAATGAACGATTCAATTTGAATGTCACGTTCGTTACGAAAATGACAAAATTTTTTTCATGAATTCGTTTTTCTTTTTTGTTGTCGATGCGTATGCGAATTCATCGATTGAAATCATGCTCAATTATGTCGAGAAAAATTCTGAAAAAAATCATCACGTTTGAAATTTTTTTAAAGTAAAAAATTTGAACGTATGACATTTGAATTTTGTCGTTCAATCATCACATTGTTCATTTGACGTTGTTGTATTTTGTAAAAAACGAATTCATTAAAATGTCATGAATGAAATCGTCAACTCAACGATTAAATTCGATTAACATTTTGTGAAATTCGATTTTGTCGACAGTTTTTTCACATGAACTGCACGAATCGACGAGAAAAAATATAAATAAATCAATGTCAATTTCTCGCGCAATGACAATGATGTTGATTTTGTTAAAACGTTCAAAACACGTTCGTGTTACATTTGAAATATTTTTTTTTCAATAATTAAACAAACGACGAGATTTTCGAATTGCAAAAAATACAAATCTTGATGTCGTATTGCGATTATGTCATGATTGTCGATGACAAATTTTTCAAAAAAAAGACAATCGTTTTTTTCGAATTTGAAATAAAACAAAAACTCAAAAAAAGAATTGAAAATGTAAAAAACGTTATGAATGATAATTTATCGATTTTTTATAAAAGTTTGACACAAAATGCGAAACGTGTCGTGTTCAAAAAAAATCAATTTTTTTTATTGTTTTTGTGAAAATATTGAAAATGATCGTGATGTCGATAAAAAAATATCATCGTGAATTACGCGATAGAAAACGTCGATATCGAAAAATCAAATTTTGCGAAAATTCATTGTTTTGAAAAAAACAACGTTGACGTTGAAAAATTTGATGTCATCGAATTTGATTGATTTGAAAATGATTACATTGATAAAAACAAAATATGTAACAACGACGATTTTCGATTCACATGATTGTTTTTCAAAATTGTCGTTTTTTTCTCGTTTTGTTTTGTTTGCTCTTTTTTTTTTTTTTTTTTTTTTTTTTTGTCATCACGTCGATTTTTCTTTTTCGCGTGACGTTTTTTAGCATCAGTTTTTTTTCTTTCAGCGACGATGTGTTTACTAGAAAGAAAATAATCGTAACGAAAGATGACGAATCGAAAAAAATGACGAATCGAAAATGTTTAACGAGCGTAACAATCGATTGTTCGAAATTCATTGTGAATTGTGTATTTGACGTAAATAATCGTGCTTTTTGTAACGATTTTTTGTTTGATTTGATCAATCGATCATCGAAAATACGAAATTCGAATTTCACGATCAAATGAAACGTATTTTTTGTTATGTTCGAATTTACGTGTTTTTTGTCATCATCAAACGTTGTTAAAATTATTTCTTTTTCGTCGATGTGAAATTCTTCGATTTTGTTATAGTAAAATAACAAACTCATAATTAACATTTCGTACAGATGAATATCGTAACTGTTTTTGATTATTTAGAAAAATTTTGAACAAATGATGTTACGAACGTGTTTTAGAAACATTGTCGCAAAATTGAAAAAAACACGTGATTAAAATTTTGACATTCGCAAATTTTACACAAAACATTTCGATTTTCATTTGTATTTACATATTTGCTTTTTAGATCAAATATTTTCGTTTTTGTTATTTATTGACTCAAACACGACTTTTGACATAATATTTGATTTTTATCGTGACGAGCGATGTAAATTTCACACTCGTTACGAAACGATCAACGAGTAGAAAAAAACATAATCGTTTTCAATCAATAAATTTCGTGACGATTTCATTTTTTGCACGAAATCTCTTTATCAATTGCAATGACGATGACGAAATCATTTTTACGTTTTCAACACAACAAAATTTTTCGCTCAAAGTTTTGCGAGATTAATTGACACTCGTCAAATTCTTTGTCTCGAACAGATTGCTCGTCGAAATACACGAGTAAACAAAATAAAATCGTCAAACAATTCGTAAAAATACGCGAAATTAAAGAAAAACGTCAATTGTTCGCATGAATACGCGAATTTAAACAAAATTCAATCGTTCGTAAAGATACGCGAGCGTTTAAAACAAAAACGTCAAAATGTGAAATTTTTTTGTTGAAAAATCACGAAACATGACGTTTTCGTGAATTGAATGAAATTTACATAAAACATATTCAAATCAACGAAACGATTCAATTGCAAATTTTCTCGTTCGAAATCAATTAATCAATGAGTTTGTTTGAACGACATTCGATTCAATGTCGATTTTTTTGTTCTTGATGTTGATCAATTCATCGTGATGAAAAATAAAAATTTTATCATTATTTCAATAGTCGATTTTTTTGCTTGAACATTTTCGACATTCAACAAATGATTTCTACAATAATCATTTTTTTGAAACGTTGAAACAAGAAAGAAATAAAAATCACACACATCAAATCATTTATTTCTAACAAACAAATCAACATTCAAAACATCAAACAAAAAATTCTGAATTTCGTTTCGTTTCGTTTATTTTAATGAGTTTATTTCAACGATTTCAAAAGCGCATGCGTTGTTTTGTTCGACTTTTTACATTTTCGCAATCAACATTATAGAAAATGAATTTTATTACATCACAATAACGATACGAGAACAAATGACATGAAAAAATGAAAAACAACAATCAATATGAATTTGTCACGCAGTCAATTCAACGATTTTTTTTTACAAATTTTTGTTTGTTTGTTTGTTTGTCGTCAACACGTCATATTTCAATATTTGCAATCAATCAAAACGCGTCGATTAATAAAAACACGAAAAATTCAAATTCGACGAATTTGAAACAACATACGTTCGCGAAATCAATATCGTTTTGATGTTTTTGTTTTTGTTTTGTTCGAAATATCGATCGTTTCATTATATTAATTTGCAGATATTTTCGCGATCAAAATTCTCGTTCTTGTCGAATATATCTATTTTTTTTCTTCTCGCAAATTTTTTGTTTTCGATTTTTTTTTACGTTTATCGCATTTGTTATGAAGTTTTCAACGTCGATCACGATTAAACAAATATTTGAATCACAAACAATGAATTTTTTCGCAATGTCGATCGATAGAAAAAATGAATAATCGTTTCGCAACGAAATTTGAAAAAAAAAAAAATAATGTTACGAGCGTGTCTCGAAAACATTGTCGCAAAATTGAAAAAAACACGTTTTAAAATTTTGACATTCGCAAATTCTACACAAAACATTTCGATTTTCATCTGTACATATTTGCTTTTTAAATCAAAAATTTTCGTTTTTGCTATTTATTGATTCAAACACGATTTTTAACAAATGAAAATTTTTCGACGATTTTGTTGATACGTTAATCGATGATAAATACGCTAATTATATTAATTATATTATTTTTAATGTTCATGCGACGTTGCAGTTTTTGTATCAAATATTCGTAACAAAAAACGTCGTCAAATGTGAAAAAATTTACAATAATGATTTTTATTTTACTTATATAGAATTTCAATTTTTTCATCGAGATTTTCAAACGAATTTATCGACACAATCGAGTTTGACGCATACATTTCTGTCAATTTAAAAAAATTGAAAACGAATTGAACGATGTGCATTTGAAGCGAATATGTTTAACATGATAATTTTTACATAATGACACGTTTATCAGATATTTTATTACTACAAAAACATTTAAAAATTTAAAAGCATCGTAAGTCGTTAAATTTGTTACATATTTGAAACAAATGTATAACATATTTTTACAAATGAATTTTTTTCAAAACATGTCGAATTATAGTGTACAAATACACAGAATTTTTTTCTGATTTTATTTTGACATAAATCTAGATTCTGTTTTCATTGTAAATTGTCAATAATCGAAATTTATATAACGATATGAATTTATCGTTTTTGATGAATGAAGTTTTTCGAAATATAATAATAATGATTTATAATTTTAAATTTTTATTATTGACATTTTACTCGATCAAACAAAAATATCGTCACGATTTCATTTTTCGTTTTTTTTCGAATCGTTTTTTCAACATTATTTTCATTTTTGACGAGACAAAGATTTTATCGAAAAATAACACGCGTTAAAAATTCGCGTCAAACATCAAACGAAACATGTGTATTCAATTTATCGCGTCGTTTAATTGAACACAGAATTTACGAAATACGAACGTCGCGAAATTTCAAATCATGATGAATTATTTTCAACGCGTGAAGACTCGCGATCAACACGTACAAAAAAAATATTAACATATCAACATCATCGATCAATAATTATTTCATTCGTATCGAGATTCGAAATTGTTTGCAATAATAACGAATGTCGTTTAATCATTTCATTCGCATTGAGTTTGTTGTTGCTCGTACAATGCACGTGATTGTCGATTTATTGATACAAAAAAAATAATAAAAGCATGAATATTTACATTGCGAATACGAATTTGAATACATGACTTTGACAAAACATGATCGATTTGTTATATGATTGTTTGACAACTGTTCGAGAGAAATCGCTACAAATAACGCGAAACGAGATAATTTTCGCGAAACGAAAAATGTAATGACAACGACAATTCGAATTACATTTTCAAAAGAAATTGTTGTCATGATTCGAAAAAACGAATACGCATGTCGTTGTGTTGTTACATGTTTAAAAAGCAAAATTCGATTGAATTTGAATAAAAAATATGTTTTCGTTTCAATAGTTCATCAACACGAATAAAACAAAAATAGAATTTTGTTCAAACAAATCACATCGAATCAAAAAACAATGATTGCGTGATTGCTATATTCATAAAAAATAAAACGATCACGTCGTTTTTATTTATCGTCGTCATTTATTTTTCGTTATTCGTCATTTTTTATTGTCACAAGCGCACGAACTTTTTCAATTCATTTTTTTTTGATTAAATTTGTCGCGAAAATTCTGTTCAATTTCGATCGCGATATTTCAAACGACGATGTCATCATAAACGATTATTGTTTTTGAAAATGACAACGACACATGTCGATCGAAACGATCGTGCGAGAAAATTTTCATCATTAAATGATTCGAGTTGTTAAAATTGTTATATACGACATTCGTCGTTTTTCTGAAATTATTCATCAGAATCGCGTATTTGTCGAATGAAAATTGAACAAATTTCATTTTGATTTCATTTTGCAATTCATTTACGATCTGTTTGATCATTCAAATCGATAATATTGAAGCGTTTTCAATATTGAAAATATCGTCAAAGAATTTCGATTTTGAAACATTTTTGTTTTTGTGAATCGAACTTTTGTATGCAATTGTTTTTGATTGTGTTTTCACAAATGTTTTTTTGTACGTGAAATTTGTTTCGATTACGTTTTCATTTTTTTTTTGTTTTCATGTATTTTTTGATCATTTTTTTCATTCGTTTGAAAAGTCATTCGCAGCAGTCTGTTTTGAAGCAATTTTTTTGAAATTGTTGATTTTTTTTGAAAAGATTTTCTTGTGTCTAGTGTCAAAGAAATTCGAATTGTGTAATTGAATTGAAATGTATAAACGACAAACGTTGTAAATCGTCGATCAAATTCAATTCGTAAATTGTAAATAATTTGTTTTATCGTTATAATTTTCAAAGAAACATTGTTTCATCATTTTCAATAATACGCTTTATGATTTGAAACGATTGATGTTATTGAAATCACAATATGAATTTGCTTTTTTTTATTTTGTTTATGTTTGATCGTTTCAAAAAGCGCGATTTTGATTATTGAATTTTGCGAATTGATTGAAGTTTTGATTTTGTTGCAATCGATGAAATTTTCAAAATTGTTTTTGATGACGAACAAAAATGCAATTTTTTCATGATTTTGAATACATAATTGAATTGCGTGAACAAATGTGAAATCAAATTGTGAAACGATTTTTGAATTTGACGACGAAAAAATTTTTTGTTTGTTTCGTTTGTTTGTTTGAAATTTTGCAACATCACGACGTGAATTTGAAATGATGTTTGAAAAAAATGTAAATACGTATCGTTTGCAATAACGTTGTTTATAAATTTGATTCGCGATGTCAATTTTTTCGTTTGATGATTTCTAGAAATATCGCGCAATGAATTCTCGTCAAACGAAATTTTTGCGCATTCATTAATTTTTTGTTTTTATCGATGAGAAAAATGCGTATCGAAATCGTCATTATTCACGATTCGAATTCGCATCGATGATGATTCATTGTTTACACGAATTTCTATTGAAACACGAAACGATTCATTTTTCATGATGCTAATATCGCGAAAATCATTCAGATCGTAAATCAAATTTTGATTTTTTTTCGACATGATGTTTGAATTTTTCAATATTCGAAGCAATTGACGATATTTCAAATATTTTACAAATAGTTCAACGTTAAAAACAAACATACTCGATGAATTTTCGAATTGTAAATTTCTCACGATTGCGTTAAATATTTGAACAATTTGTCGCATCGATTGACAATAAATAACAAAATCGTTCACATTTTTTCGTGTAACGAATTTGCTCGAAAATTGATTCGCGATTGTTAATTGAGCAAAAAAAAACGTCGAAAACGAAACGATTTGTGAAAAAACAAACGAAAAAACAAAAAAAGAAAACGAATTGACAAAAAAAAAACGAATTGACGAAATAAAAAAACTAAACAATATTGAAAATGTAAATTTGACACATGAGCAGAAAAAATCAAACATTCAAATCATTGATTTTGTTGACAAAATTTCGAAAAATGCTCGATGAAATTTCAACTGTTGACATTTTGAATGAGCACAATTCAAACGCATCATTGACTCGTAAATCACATCGAATGTACAATTTAGAAATGATTTGAAATTTGCGTTTTCGTTTAAAATTTTGAAATTTGAATCGTTGCGATTGTTGCGTCATTTGTGATTGATCATCGTTTGAAAATAATACAACGATTTCGTTGTCATCAAAAATTTCTATCACACGATTGTCGAGATTGATTAACAAACTACGCGAACGTCTAACATATTGCAATTGTTGTTTTTATAAATTCGTAAAAATTGATTATTTACAATCAATTGCGAAACTCATTTCAATTGAAAATGATGTTTAAAAACATTTTAGCGTCGTTGAGTCGTTTAAAAGCATTGAAATCAATGAATCTAGAAAATTTTCTAATTCGTTGTCGATATTGTTATGATAAAACGTGTGATTTAATAATGTGATTGATAAAATGATTGAATTGTTACTATTTGAAAAACAAAAAACAAAATATAAATTCGTGTCGAAATTTTGCGAAAACGTTAATCTTTTTTGATCAAAATATTTTAATTTCAAATCTATGTGAAAATTTAAATCGTAACAAATATTCACGAAAAAGAAAAAAAATTGCGTTTTCGCAATCAATGCATTGAATGATTCGTAAATGACGATGCAAATTATTGTTCGATTCGAAAATATCGTTGCAGATGCGACAAACATGCGAAAAATTTGAAAAATTGAATAGACGAGCAAAGAATTTGCAAAATGCGATCATTGATTGAAAACATGAAATATTTGACATTTTGTATGACAGAATGCTCGATATTTTCGAAATAAATGAAGTAAATAGACGATGAGAAAACGTCGATATTTTGTATAATAAAATGATCGATTTCTCAAATTATTTGTTGAAATTATTGAATTTGACGCGATTCGATTTCGCGAACGTATGTTGTTGAAAATTCATCGAATTTGAAATTTTCGAGTTTTGATTAATCGACTTGTTGTGATTGACTGCAAATCTGAAATAAAACGTAATTTTGAATTGATGAAAAATTTTTGAAAAAAATTCAATTTTTTTGATGTGTAGTAGATTTGATTTCGTGCGTTTTTCAACAAACATTTCGAACAAATCATCGATAATAAAATATGATTTTTGATGTTTTGATATTGATTTTTGAGAAAAAATATATTGCGAAACAGACGAGCAAATAGTTGATGCAATCTTCGCGATATTTGATATTCGTTTTGATGTCGAAATTGAAAAACGTGAAGATTTCGATGCAATGACTGAGCGTGAAACTATTTCGATTCAAAATATTGATTTTTTTGATGTTGTAATCGATGCAATAAATGATGTATTTGAAAATGAAAATTTCGAAATCGAATTTGTTTCGCTAGAAAATGATGTGAACATCAATGTTGATTGACTCGATGATGAAAATGTTATAAAAAATGTAAACATTGCGATTGTAATTTTGACGAACTTCGCTTTCAATGTGAAAAAGAAAATTATTGATGCAAATGTTGCAATTGATGTAAATATTGCGAATTCGTTTAATGTAAATTTCGCGATATCGTTTGCAAATTTCTTCTGATGATGATTTTGCATATGAATATGAAATTTGATATTGTTAAAAAATTTCGTTGCAACGTTTGCATGCAAATGTTTTTGCTCGTTTTTTGATCAAACGAGTTTTTTCGATTTGACGAATTTTCTCGATTTGTTGTTGTTTTGCACGTTTTTTGTCAAAACGAATTTGTTTTGCAAAACGTTTTGCATGTTTTTTGATCAAACAAATTTTTTTTGTTTGTCGAATTTCGATTTGTTGTTGTAGCAAACGTTTTACACGTTTTTTGATCACGCGAGTTTCGTTTGCAAAACGTGTTGTTTTGATTTGTTGTTTTGCACGTTTTTTGATCAAACGAGTTTTTTGTATTTGACGAGTTTTTTCAACGAGACGTGCATTTTCGACGAAACGTGTTGTTTCGATTTGTTGTTGTTGCAATTTTGCAAAACGTCGTTTTTCGACAAAATATGTTGTTTGTTTTACGAAATCGAATGTTTTGAATAGATGAAAACAAAAATTATCGATGTTTTTTATCATTTTCATTTACATGAATTGCGAAAACTCGTAAAATCATTCATTTGCGCAATTTGCAAAACAACATTGCATTATCAAATGTGAATGTATAATCGTACGATCGATTAAATGTTCTAAATTATCGAGAAACTCGTTGACGTCTCGATAAAATGTCATTTCTTCACGCAGAACGTGATTTTTTGAATTTTGTGTCGAAACAGAAAAATCGAAATGAAAAACGTCGAGTTCTTGTTGATATGTTTGAACTCAATGAAAATAATGAAATGAATATTGAAAATCGAAATATTTTGACGAGTTTGAATAACTCGAAAAAATTATGATGAAAAAATTAATGAATGCAAAAAATATTGATTTCGATGAACATGAAAAATTCGATGATTTTTTGAAAATGAAAAATGTTGACGAGTTGTAATTCGAATAAATAAATTTTATGAAAAATTTTGATGTCATGCGACTAGATGTTGAATAATTAAATGTCATTATTGATTAAATGTTCGAAAATTAAATTGTTCGAAAATTAAATTGTTGCAAACAACTAAATGTATTTAATAAATATTCATTTTGTCGTGTTATCGATTTCGCGCAATGTTTTCGATGCAATATGTGTTTCGTAATAAAATTTTCGCGTTCGAGCGAATTATTTGTACTCGATTGTTTTTGCAAAAAATTAAATGATTTAACGATAAAAATTAAATAATCGAAAACATGATGATGCTATCATTTGTTACGATAAAACGTGTGAGTTAATAATGTGATTGATAAAATGATTGAATTGTTACTATTTGAAAAACAAAAAATAAAATATGAATTCGTGTCGAGATTTTGCGAAAACGCTAATTTTTTCTAATCAAAATATTTTAATTTCAAATTTATGTGAAGATTTAAATCGTAACAAATACGCTTGACTCATTGTATCGAGACTAGATGAAAATTTGATTATTTTCATTTTTAATAGTCGAAAAGAATCGAAAACAGATTTTTCTTGTACACAAATTGATTTGTTCGTGACGATTTCGTCGTTTGTCATTGTATCATTAACAATAATCAACAAATATTTCATCGCGATTGCTACGCGATTGCGCAAACAATCGAGAAATGAAATGAACGTTTATCGAAATTAAATTGAAATGTTGATAAAAAGAATGATAATAACGAGACGAAAAAAAAAATGAAAACGAATAATTAATTGAATGAACGAATGAATCGATTTTGTGTAAATAATTTCAAAATCGTGTCGAAATGAATTTGATCGCACATAAAAAAAATTTGTTTCGTATATATTAGTTTTTTTTTTTTTCGTGAATCACGTTTGTATTTGCAATACGTATTGATTGAACAATTTTTCATTCTTTGTACGAAATTTTATTAATGTAAATTGATTTCTACATCAAATTTTGTTTTTACAACAAGTTTTTCAATTTTATGCATTCGCGAACGATCGTTTCAATGTTCGCAATCAAAAAATTGCATTTTTCGTCAACAACGTTCATTTACGATTATCGTCGAGAAAATTGCATTTCATTGATCATCGTATCTCGACGCGATTTTGATTCAATTTCGCGAAAAATCGCTCAATGTCGCGTTTTCGCGAGCAATCGTTTGTATTCAATGTCGAGTTTTGAAACAACGTCGTGACAAAAAAAATCTTTGAAAAATGCAAACATTTTTCGAATCATTTCGATGACTCGTGTGATAATTACAAATGAATCGATCACGACTTTTATTGCTTTGTACGAGACAAAAACGACGAACAATCAAATTTTGCAAATGAAAAATTTGATGTTAACGATGACGAAAAAAACGACGAACGAATCATCGTGAAACGATTTTGAAAAAATTTCGATTGCGAAAAAAAAAAATTCGTCGAATCGTGCGACGCGATAAATTTCGACAATTCAAATGATTGTTGTCATTTTCTAAATAACGTGTTTGAACGTTTGAACGATTGACGTTATTTTAAAATATTTTTTTTGCGCATTGATCAAAACTAATAATTCGAATGTTGATAACGTTATTGATAAAATTCAATTTCGCATTAATTTGATTAATAAACAAATCGTTTCGTTTTTTTTATTTCAAATTTTACATTTGTTTGCAATGATTTTTTCAATCGATTTCGTTGTCATTCAATGCGTAACAATTTTTCATGTTTCAAATTTTCATCACGCGTTATAGACGTTTTCGCAAAACAACAAATTTGTTGTCGTCGTCGCGAACAAATCTATGTCGTCATTGTTAAATTTCAAACGTCAATTATTCGTCGTGATCAACAATCTCGATAATCAATTTATTGTTGTCAAAAGTTTTTTCGTTTTTTTTTTTCGAGTTTTTCATTTTTTTACAATTTCAATCGATTACGAAACGTCTGCGAATTTGTTTTTTCGTTTTAAAAAAAAACGTCATTTTGTCGTTTTCGAAGTTGTCGCGTTGTAAATTCTTTTTTAACAACATGTGAATTCGCAAACAATGTTGTTTTTTTCATCAAAAATTCGAATTGTGTCAAAAATCGCGATTATTTCATCAATGAGAAATTTTTGCATCAAATAAACGTTAATGCAAAAATTGTTTTAATCAATAATAAATTAAAAATTAAATTTTGATGTTGAAAAAAATCAACACAAAATTTAATCAAATTTGTCGTTATTTTGTCGATTTGAATTGCGCGAAAGTAAACAAACATTCGAAAACAAAAAAATATTAAAAATGTAAAATGATTCGCGTGCGTAAAAATGTTCGAAATTCGCGTTTTCATTGATATGTACATTTATTGTTGAATATTCGATTTTGAAAATCGTTGTTCATCGAGAGCGAAAAAGATAATTATTGTCGTCAATGTTGTTTTTTGAAGATGAAATAAAACGATGCAACAAATGAATGAAATTTTTGAAAAACGACGTTTTTCACGTTAGAAAATCGATTGATGAATGAATACGAAACAAAAAAAATGATTTTAATCGTCGATGTCGATGTTCGAAAATAAAATGAAACGATGCAACAAATGAATGAAAACAATCAAAAACAACATTTATCACATTATGAAAACGATTGACGAAATGAATAAAAAACAAAAAACAATGCGACGAAAAGAAAATATCGCGAATTCGCGAAAATTTTCAAAAAAATACGTTTTTATTTATATCGAGTCAAATTCAAAATAGATATTGATGATTTTGATCGCTCAATTCAATCGTTCTATTCAACGATCGACGAGTAAATATCGCGAATTTTGATCGCTCAATACAATCGTTCTATTCAAAAATCGACGAATAAATATCGCGAATTTTAATCGTTCAATACGATCATTTTGTCGAAATGTCGCAAATAAATAGTGATAACATCGTTTCGTTGCGCAAAAAAAAAATTTGTCGAAATTTACAAACGATATCGATATTATCGTTCGAATCACGAAAAGAAAAAATTGCATTTTAATTGAAATTATGAATTTTGCGCAATGATTTCGTCACGTCTGAAACGTCAAAAAGAAAATAATAAAAATTTGTTTCGTAATACACATCAATTAAAAAAAAATTTATTGCAAAAAAAAAAATATCGCGTTGATACACAAATTCGATTTTAAAAATCGTTATAATTTGAAAATATCATTACGTCGATTGAATTTTTCAAAATACGATCAAAATTCAACAAATAGATGTGTAATTTACAAAAAAATCTGCATTTAAATTGAATTGTTTGAAAACAAAATGAAATATTTCAATTCGTAATTTCTGAAAATTTGTTTTTGTTTAAAATCAAAACAAACATCTTTTTCAATAAAATGTGTGTAAAGTATCAAATGAAATAAAAACAATAAACATTAACAATTGCGTGTCAAAAAATGAAAAACAACGATCGTGAAAATTTATTTGATTTAAATTAATAATCGACATGCAAATTCATTTCTTTTCAATGATTTCAATGTTTGTTTCGTTTTTTCGAGTTTAATTTTTTGAATTGTGAATATCATTTTCATCTCATTTGATATCTCATCGATTAATTTTTAGAAATCGTTTAGATTTGCAAAACGTTGATTTTTTTATTTCATATTTTATCGATCAATTTCTGAATTCTGTTTGAATTTGCAAAAAGAAATTGTTTGAATTTGCAAATTTTTGTTTTCATTTAATATTTCATAATTCAATTTTCATAAATTGCGTAAATTTTCAGAATTTTGATTTGTTTATATTTCATTAATGAGTTTCAAATCAACAATGACATTCGTAAAAACATTCGTAAAATTAACATTCGTAATGATTATCGAACGTCGTATCAACGTTCATTTGAAATGAATAAATCAACGTTTAATGATTCAATTCAATGTTTTCAAACATATCGACGAATTGAAATATTTTTTGAAATACAAAACACGCGACATAAATGTTGCAAATTTGATACGAAATATTAAAAATTTTGTCATGATTATGAGTCATGAAATAAAACGCTTTATGACGAATTTTTATGAATTGATTGAAAAATTATCAATGAATCGTTTGAAATTGCAAGACGATCGTTGAACACAAATGAAAAATAAAAAAACGATTTTTCGTTTTGAAAAAAAACGAAAATCTCGAACAAAAAAAGAAATTGAAACAATTTTGAAATTTCGACAACGTGAAACAAATGATGTTATCGCACGCATTTGCAAAAATTTTGAACGTTTTTAACAATGTCGTCAAAACATATTCGAATGTCGATCGAATACGATCAATAATGAAAAACGCAATAATGAACAAATTGAATGTTGAAAATTCAAAAAAACGAAAAAATTCAAATGTTACAATTGAAAATTTAACACAAATTTTGAAAAAAAAAATACGACAATGCAACATTTTTTACGACGAATTTTTTGTCACAATTGAATTTGATACGAACAAATCGCGAACTAGAATATAGATTTAACGATTTTTTCATTACAAATCGTGCAAAAACATTGCTCAATATTTTTCACGTTTTTTCGAAATTTTTTTACGTTTCATCGAACGTTTCAATTCGATTGATCAACGAATCGACAATTTCAACATTTTTTTCTCGTCAACATATTTTATATTTCGACGTTTTTTCGAGCATTTCGATTTCATCGATCGAAAAACAAACAATTTCGACGTTTTTTCGTCGTTCACAAATTTCATTTTTTCAATTTTCGTGTTTTTCACGATTTTTCGTGTTTTCGTGTTTTTCGCGATTTTTCGTGTCTTTGTGCGTTTCGCGACTTCTCGTGTTTTTGTGCGTTTCGCGATTTCTCGTATTTTTGTGAATTTCGCGACTTCTCGTGTTTTTGTATTTTTCGCGATTTTTAGTGTTTTCGCACAAACATCAACAACGAAAAATCTAATGAACATCGATAAAAATGAAAAAAAAATCTCAATCGAGATCTAGAAAATCTAAACGAGATTTCACGTATAAAACGTTTCACAAATTCAACAAAATCAACATGAAAAAATCAAATCAATTATCAAATTTTTTCACATCGTTCACATCGATTGTAATGTCGAAAAATTCAATTACGAATTCGTCGTTATTTTTCAAATTTTCAATCATGATTTCAATGAAATTTGAAATAAATTTCGAAATTACTAAAATTTACGCGAGAGCGAAACGAATAAAAAACATGAAAAAAAAAAATTTGTGAACACAAATAACGCATACAATTGATTTATGAATATTTTCGACGTTTGAAACATGCTTTTAAATGAGTTAAAAATGTATCGACATTATATATTTATCATCAAAATTAAATTCGAACGCGAATGATTTGAAAATTGTATACATTCGACATTGCAACAAATTGTGCGCACGAATTTTTTGTTGTACAAAAAAATAATATGTTTACGATTGAATCGTAATTATCGTTTAATGTTGTATTCAATGAATATACGTTTCGCGTTGCTCAATAATACGATTGAATTTCGAAATTTAAATCGAAATGCGCAATTGTTATTCGATGCAAAAATTCGATATTGTTATTCGACATCAATAACATTCATTAATAAAAACGAAAATAATAATTTTTTTTGTTGACAAAAATTCAAAATCATTTTGAAAAATAATGCGATCGATTGAAAAATCGAAAATTGCTAAAAAAAAATCGTATCAATTTTTATAATCGTCAAAATTTTATCGACGAAAATATCAAAAATTTCGAAACAACGTGAACTTTTTGTCGTGCAAAGATTGAATTCATTCGATTTTTTTTTTCGAAATCTTATATGAATCAAAAAACTCAACGAACACGAAATTGATAACAATGTATTTTATGTTGATAGTCGTAAACGACAAAAACGAATTGAAAATTTCGAATTGTAACAATGTCACAAAAATCGTTGATTGTCACATGTCGTTAAAAAAATCAATTAATTTCTTTGCAAATATGCGCAAAATATATTCATCAATTCACGAAAATTTTTTTGTTGCAATGTCGTTGAACGATGACATCGTCATTGAACAAATTTTGTTCGAACGCATGAATTGAAACAATGCGAAAACGATGTTTGAATTACAAAAATTGTTCAATGAAAATTCGTTCGTTTTCGAGCAATATATTCAGTTTTGAAAATTTCTAATTCTGACTCGAATGAAACATTGTTATAAATATATCAAATTCGTCGAAATGAAAATGTTCAAAAAAATCGTATTGAAATAAATTTAATTTCAATTTTTCGATTACGTCGAAAGTCATGTTTTCGACTTTTTCGACAATAACGAATATTGAAATAAAGAATTTGTTTTCAAAATTTGATTCAAAATTTGAACATGAATAAAACATATCGTAAACACAATTGCAAAAATTTCATCGTTTTCTAAATTTCGTTTCATTTCGACATGAGAATTCGAAATTGAAAAGAATAAAAATTTCGAGTTTTGAAAATCATGAAAAAATTTTCGAATTCAAATTGAACAAAAGAAAAACGAACAATAATTTAACTAATCATGAATGCAAATTTTATTTCAATGATATTTTGATGTTCATGTTTATTTCGTGAAATCTGTTCAATGTTGTTTGATTATATTACAAAATGTGTTGTTGAAAAATAGAAAATTTATCATGTTATTGAAAATTTCAATGTTTAAATGTTTGTTTATTGACATCGCAAATTCAAATTAAATTAAATTCGATAAACAAATTTTCGAAAACACATCAATTTTTCGCAATTCAAAACATTTTCGAATTCATTTTATTTTCAAAGACATTTTTTTCAATCGCTCGTTTTATTGAAAAAATATTGTTTTTTGTCGTCGTGAATCAAATTTCTGTGATTAAAAAAAGAAAAAAATTTGATTTTGCATTGAATAAATCTCGAAAATCTGTCATCGAAAAAAGAAATTTGTCATCGATGAAAAAAATCTCGTCTAAAAAAAAAAAAATTTGTCATCAAAAAAGAAAATCTGCGAAATTGACTGTAAAAATGTCGAATTAATTTTTAATTTAAATTACATCGAGTCAAATTTACATTCGTTCAAATCGTTAAATTTTCATGTTCATTTTGTTCACAAAATTTTTACTAATTCGTCAGAAAATCTTTTCAAACTCGTCAAAAAATTTTCACAAATTTGTTTTCAAAATTTTTTCGATCGTTTTCTAAATTTTTTCACGTTTTTTTTTGACAAAATCGTCGATTCACTCGATTCGATTGACGAGTTAAAAATTCGATCGTGTTAATTTTCAATTTTCATTCAATTTGATTCAATAACAAAAAACAATTATTAAAATCGAATTTAATGAATTCAAAACATTTACACATTTGTATTTTCTTTACGAATGACATTAACAATAATTTTTGATATATCATCAGACAACGCAAAAATTACGTATGAGAAACTCTGTTCTCGCGTCAGCGAAAAAAAAACGTTATTCATTTTATGATATTGAATGCGCGATCGATTTGAAAAAAAAAAATCGAAAAAATGAAATTTATATTTGCGCGAAAATGTTGAAACACGATTTTTTCAATCATAATAGATGTTGAAATATCATTGACGTAAATTGATTTTTCATTGACGTCGTTTTATCAAAATTGTTCGAATTTTGCGAGTTTGAATTAAATGCGTTGTTGTCGCGTTTTCGAATATCATCGAAACGATACAATTGTCAAAAATCGCGACGATTTGATTAATGTCAAATCATTTTTGAAAAGATTTGATCGTAAATTTTTCTAGAATTTGAAAAAACATGAAAATGTAAATGATTATTGAACGACGTCGCGACACAATTGCGATGTCAAAATTCGTTGTTGTTTGAAATGTATTGTCGAAATTGATCATTGCTTCGAAGAATTCGAGACAATTTGACAATGTTTGTAAAAAATGTATGTAAAATGAAAAAAACACGTGAAATGAAAAATGTATGAAAACAAAAAAAAATATGTGAACAATGAACGAGAAAATGCTCGAAATTTGTTGACGCGTCTATTGAATTATGTGAATGTAATTGAAATTTTCGAAATATGTGAATATTCATTGTTATTGATTAAAAGTTTCTTTTTGTCATTGCGTTTCATCTCGATTTTTTGTTATTGTTTATTTATTTGATTATCGAAATATGTTTTTTTTTTTGATTTTATTATTGATTGTTTGCATCAAATTTCTAATTTGTTTAAACAATAAACAATTTTCGCATTGAAATTTTGATGTCAAATTTTATCAATATGACAATTTCAAAATCAAATGCGAATGACAAAAGATCGAGTTTTGTGTTTTGAGAATTTTTGTATGTGCATTTTTTTTTTTGATAAATGTGATTTGTTATAACATTGAATAATAAATTTCGATCAATAAATACAATTAATTTGATTTACAATTTGAAAAAATCGAATCAACACGTCGCGACGAGTTTCGCACAATCGACGATTCGAACAATTTCAACAATGAAATTTCTAAAATAAATATTCATTGCATAAATTGTCGAATCGTGCTATTAAATCGCGATTGTTTTTTGTTTTCGAATTGTTGTTCGACAATTAACGTCGACAATGTTGAATTTTTTCAATTTTCAATTTTCACGTTTTTTGTTCGAGTGTTCTATTTCGTCGACATACATAACGACGACGAAATCGAAAAAATGAAATTCACGTTCACGAATCATTTCAATGTTACGTTTTCGTTTTCGATTTCAATTCATAACATTGTTACGATGATTGAATTGAATTCAAACTTTTTTCGTTTTAATTTCGACGAGAACGAATCATCGTTTTTTGTTCGTCGTCAATTTTTACAAACGTTTCTTTTCATCGACGTGATCGATCAAAAATCGTTTTTTTCTCGAACAAAACACGTTTTGAATTCAAATACGAAAATATTCAATTCGAAAGTCGCTCAACGACAACAAACTAAAAAATACTTCGTCGTGAAAATCGTGATTTCGATAAATCAATGACAAAACGAAAACATGTGACGAACGATTTTTGTTATAAAATTAGCGAAAAACGCAATAGATTTTCGAATGCTCAAAAAAACGATGATTTTTTTTTTCGCGACGCAACACAAAAAAAAAATTGATATTGAAACGAGATGTTTTGAAAAATTTAATGATAAGATGATTCATTGATGAAATTGACAAATTGAATAGAGTTTGAAATCGTCATAAACATCAACATCAAAAATGAATCACGAAAAATATGTTACTAGCGCGAATTGATGAGTGACAAAGAAAATTGACGTGATTGAAAAAAGAAAAAAATCGAAAAACAAAGAAATGAAAATCGAAAATATGAAAAAAAAATTCGCTAAAAATTCGAAAAAGAACAAAAAAGAAAACAAAATGAAAAAAAGCGATTATCATAATTTCGATAGCGAAAAATTCAAAGATGATGACATGAAAAAAAATGAACGACGAAAATCGAAATTTAACGTTCAACAATCGATAATGTTATAAAACAAATTTTGAAAATTGCGAATACAATTGAATAAATAAATAATTACAACATGAAAATATAAAATATTTAATAATTTGCGTGCGTTTTGATTTGAATTTTTGACATCACAACGATTATTGTTTTTTCGAGAAATATATTGTTGCATGAACATCATGAATTTGAAATCGATTAAAAATCTTTGATGATAGATTTTGCAATCATGAAATTGATTCAAATATCGTGTAATTTGATTTAAACGATTAAAAGTTGATTCGAAATTTTTCAAACGTTTTAGTCAAAATCGACACGACTTTAAATCGAAAAACAATGAAACATTTTCTCGACGAAATTGCTCGAGTATATTAATTTTCACTCAATTAAATATATGAACGAAATGTGTTGATATGTTTACGATGAATTTAACATCGTCGTCAACGAGTTCATTTTGTGTAGAATGTTGAAACGTCGAAAATGAATTCACAAAAAAAAAATTTTTTTCTTTTTTTTTTTACATCATTCTTTCTGTTTTACAGTTTGAATCGAAATTAATTCATTCGATAAACGTTTTTTCGTGTTTTACAACACGATCAAAATCAACGTGATGTTTGATGTTTACGATTTTGTGATTGAAAAACTCATCAATTCATTTTTTTAAATGAAACGATCGTTTGCGAACGCATTGAAAATCGAAAATACGCATAAACACGATGAAATCGAAAAATCAACGTTGTTACGTTGTTCAAAAAAATGAAAAATGATTTATATTTTTTGCTTTACGTTGAAAAACTACATCGTTTGAAAAATACATCATGAATTTATATTTCGTTATACAAAAAGTCAAACTTTTTTTACATTTCGCTGAAATCAAAATTTTCAACAAGATTTTCATTCGCATGATTTCGATTTACATTTTCGTTTACATTTTCGTCGTTTTTTGAATTTTCGCTTTCGAATATTCACGTTTGTTGCATTTGTTTCGATCATTTCAATTTTCGCAATGATTTATTCAATTATCGACGTTTCAATCAACGATATTTTTCGAATCGTCGATCGATGAGAAAAAAAATATAAAAGAAATAATCGTTTTGAAACGAAAATAGTGTTACGAGCGTGTTCGAAAACATTATCGCATAATTGAAAAAAACATTTAATTAAAATTTTGACACGCGCATGCAAAACATTTCGATTTTCATTTGCATATATTTTTTTTTTTTTTTAGTTTTAGAATTTTCGTTTAATGAATATCGATTATTATGCACGATTGTAACACACATAATCGTTCGAAATTTGAAACGATAATTGCTTTTTGTGATGAAATTGTGCAAAAACATTGAGAAACAAAATTCGAAACTACGAAACGTGCATGAATTTTTGAATCAATGTTAATATACGTCTCGACGCGTGTTTGCGTTGTTAAAAAGATTTGATGTTCGTTGTTGAATCAATGATTTGACAAATGTGTCGAGCTCTGATATGACGTTCGTGTAATAAATTTTCTAATTAATTTATTTATCGAATGTATTGTATGTCACATTATAATTCAATCATTTTGTATTTCAACAAATTATGATTTCGATCGATTTCGAAACGATCAAAATAAAAACGTCGAATGTTGATGACATTACGACTCGACTTCTCGCGCAAAATATGATTTAAAAACGTTATAATCGATATCACGATTTCATTCATTTGAATTTGATCGTCAAAATAGATTTGAAATTGATTGAATTGTAATGTCGCAATGCGTTTAATCGCAACACGATGAATGTTATCGACACGAAATTGTTGATTACGTTTTACGTCAAAATTTATCATAAAACGAAATTTTTCGTCGACATTTTTCATATGTTTACAAATTATGAGCATGAATTATCAAAATTGAAACATCATTTATCATGCAAACTTGTTTTCATCAAAAAAATTTCAAAAGAAAATTTGATTTGCAACGTTTTCGATTGTTAAACGATTTTGATCAAATCACGACTCTCAATTTCATTCTCAATAGTGATTTGAATCAAACGCATCAATGAAACACTCAATAAATATTTTGAATTGCGATTTACATCATATTGAAAAATAGAAATGATAAATAATTTAAACATTTTGTGCGAATTGACAACAACAATAGTTTTTTTTTCAATCGTATTGAAAACAGAACGATCAATGCATTTCAAATCTTTGTATTGTTGATGTTAAACATTGTTAACACGTTCGAAATCATTCAAAAACGTTTTGAATTTTTCGACAATTTTCACGATAACGAACGCGTGAGCATTCTGTGAATCGAAAATGATAAACGAAATAGATTTGTTAAAATCAAAGATTGAAAAAAATTCAAAAATGAATTTAAAAATAGAATTCAAAATCATTGCAACAACTAGAACAATTTTGATTTAAAAACAAAAATACGCATACATCAATTGATCGTAAATCGAATGCATCGAAAATTGAAAAAATGTCGAATGTTGAATTGATCAATGATCATTTTCTAATGTTTATTTTTGTTTTTTTTCAATTTTTCTAGAGTTTTATGAAGAACAGAATTAAATTTTATTCATGAAACATTTTTTTCTATTGTAATTGAACTCTCGACACGATTTTTTGAGCGATTTTTTCAAATTAATTTTTCGTTTCGCAACGTTCAATGATTTTCGTCGTTCGTTTTTAAAAATGAACACTCATTGCATACATTTGTGAATGATAACGATTTTTTATTTCGAATTTGTTGTTCATCAATTAATATCGACAATTTTATCAAATTTATTTTCGATCATGATCGTGATCGCGTCGTCGATTTTGTAAAAATCATCGAAATCATCAATTTTTCGAAATCTTTTTCATCTTTTGCGTTATCGTGTTGTTTCATCTATCAATATTCGAGCGATAACGATCGAGTTTGATCAAATCAATAAAACGTACAATTCAATTGAATTGAATGAAAACACGTCGCAAATGATTTCGAAAGATTTTAATATGAAATGATTTGATGAAAATGATTTTGTGTAAATTCAACAAAATATCAAACAAAAAAATAACAAAAATCAAAAAAAACGCATTCAAAAAAACATTCAAAAAGAAAAGCGATCGAGAGACTATCATGATTCTCGATGTAAAAAATTCGATGAAGACGAAAACGAAAAGAAAAAAAAATTTGAAAAACGAGTATTTGATATTCAATTGAAATCAATTATTTTGTGATGAACGATAATTGATGTAACGAAAATTGCGAAATGAAATGAACATAAAAGATATTGAAAAGAATTACGATAACATTATTTAGACGAGAATTTTTTTCGTTCAATCGCATTATTTTCAATCAAATAAAAATGTTGCAATTGATTGTTTACATATTTCAAACGTTTTTCATTTTGTCATTGATATTTTTCTGTTCGTTTTTACAAAAATGAATTTACAAAAAGATGCTGTAATTGCTATTTTATTCAGAACAAATTCGTAACTCGATGATTTACAATTGTGTGTAAATGAATCAAATAACTAATATCAAACGACAACAAAATTTCTTCACAAAAATTTTTTCACAATTTTTATTATATTTATTTTTTCATAACAATTGCATTCATGACGATAACATCGAATCGACAGACGTGATGTCACGAATTGTGATCGTAAAATGATTGTTTTTCGAATTTGTTTGAACAACGATCGTTCGTTGATGTTATTTTCGAATTTGTTCACGCGTTTTTTTCAATTTCTGTTTCAAATTGTTGATATGAATTTCAATCGTCTAGAAAACATCGCGAGAATTGATTTTCATTTTTTTTACAACAGTAGCAATTTGAAATCGATGAAAAATGTCGAAATACAAATTTTTTTTTTCATCGTCGTTGACGATTGACTCAGTCGTGATGATGAAAAAAAATATAATGATTTGTCGTTTGTAACAATCGATCAAAATTTGAATTCGAATTTTCAAATCGATCGATTTCGACGAAACGTTTACACAAAGTCTAAACAAAAAAAACGATTGAAAAAAAAATCATTGACGACGAATCATTCATTTCGATTTGACATTAATTATCGATCGATTGTCGACAAATTCAAATATTAAAAAAAAATGTGAATATGAATTTTGAATCGAAATTCATACATTGTAAATTATATGAATTGAAAATTGTCAAAAATCAACGATGCGACTTTTTTCGTTCTTGAAAAGTCGCGATTTTTGAGATGTATTTTTATGAATTTCGCTATTTGCAATTTTTCGTTAAATCAAATCAAAATAAATCATCAATGCAAATCAAAAAAAAAATGTTAATTCAATCGTGTGTATCAAAAATTAACGTGACGAATTTTGAAAAAAATCAACGCATAATTTTTCAAAAATTCGATATTTTGCAATCAATTCGATCAAAAATATCAATTGCATTAACGTCAACATTTAAATACAAATCGTCGAAAAAACGACGTTTTTTCATCTTTTTTCACATTTCATTTTTTTCATTTTGTTTTTTTAATTCATTTTTCATTTTCAATGCGCTTTTCAATCGATTTTTCAATTTTTTTTCATTTTTCATTTTTTTTTCACGATTTATTTCGTCTCTTTCGATTCATAGAAACGAAAAACGAAAATTGCAAAACGAAAAATATTCAAATAAAATCAGAAAATTCGACAAAAATTGAAAATATGACTAGAAACAAATCGAATTTAAAGCAAATTTAATTCAATATTAAACAATATTTGATGCAAAACAATTAATTCAATTGCGAAAATTTTGAAAATTGCGTTCGAATGTAAAAAATTATCGCGATTACGCGATTCATAAATTGTATTCAAACATTTTCGATATTTATTTTTAACATCATTCAATTGTTGTCGAAATCATTCGACACGATCGAAAATAATTTATATATGTTCAAATCGATTCACATGCGATTGAAAAATCACGTTGATTGATTTAATTTTATTTCGAATGTCATGTCATATTTCGAATTTTAGATTAACATCAAACACAATCGTGTTATCGACATATTTATTTGTCGCGACAATTTTGATCATGTGTTCAAAATTTTTATCATCATAAATTAGCTGTGAGACAACGAAATGCGATTTAAAATTTGTTCAAATTTTTTAAAATCGATTTTGAACGAATCAATATTGATTAAAAGCAATGCGAAACAATATTTTTGATTATATAATTAATCGACTCGAAATCGATTTTCGACGTCAAAATCAATGAAACATTTTTTTCGTCGAATCGAAAATTTCAAATCAAATACAATATTTGTGTTCGAAACAACAAGTAAAATTCTATTCATCAAACGAAACATCAAATCGATTGTATCATGAAACAAACAATTTCGTTATATTGATAAAATCATTACATTCACGATTATCGCATTGAGAATCGCGTATGTGCAATAATTTATATGTACGTTGCATCAAACAAAACGTGTTTGTAAATTTTTTAACAAATTTGTAAATAGAACGTCAAACATTACAATTTTATTCATTTCACACTCGCTTTTTACGAAATTTTGTTAACGAAAATGATTTCAATAATGATTATAAATTTTCATGCGTGTGCGAAAAAATTTAAATATTGAAATTTTGCGCGACTTTGCGACTATATTATACGAATAAATTACAACGTTAAAATCATAACATTAACGATTTCAACATCAAAAGTCGAACGTTAAAGTTGTGATGTTTTGTTACACATTTTAGCGTCATTTTGATTCACGTTCACATCAAAAAACTTATTATCAAAAAATAATGAATGCATTCATCTCGCATGTTGTTCGACAAATTCGAATTTTCGATGCATTGTTGAAATTTAATTCAAATTCTAATCAAATTTTTTCAAAAATTTTCGCATCGATGACAAACTCGTCGTCGATATCAAATTTGATATTTTGTTGAATTTATCAAATTTCGATGTTCTTTTCAATTTGTATTTGACGAAAATTGAAATCGCGTTGAATTAAAATTTCATTTGCATTCGATAAACATTTAAATCGCGTTCAAATTATAAACAGAAATTTTTTTGAATTTTTCATTTAATGAAACTTTGAATTTTTTTTTTCGAATTTTTTTTCAATTTGATTGAATTGTTAGACGAAATTTCATAAACGAATTGAACGTCAAACAAGAAAAATATAATTCTTGATCGTGATATAAAAAAAATATATGACAATTTTGAAATTGCATGATTTGAAAAAATTGAAATTTTTTTTTGAAAATTTCATTTTTTTTTCTCGTTTTCAAACGACGATTTATTTCGAAAACGATCGTTGTTTTGATGACTTTTTACATTTTTATCGATCATTTCATTCATTTTTGAAATCGTAATTTCAATGATCATTGTGTGATATTGTGCGACGTTTATAAATTTAATTTTGTACGACGTGTAAAACGTTTTCATTTTTTTTAATTTTTTCATATTTTCGTTTTCTTTTTTGATCGTGCGATTCGTTTTTTTTTTGTGAACAAATCAAACGTTTTAATTTTCATTTTATGAATTATGATCGCGTACGTGTGTATTATTATCGTCGTTTTTTCGTTTAAAATTGTCGTTCATGCGTTGTTGTTTTTGAATTTATTCGTTTTTTCTGTTTCGATCGTGTGATTCGATATTGTTGAAAAACAACAATGCTTGTTGCAACGATGATTAGCAACGAAAAAATCTAATTTAATTTGTGTTAAAAATAAAAATCGTCGAAAATTTTGAAATTTCGATGTTTGCGCGTGTGAAAACAATCATCATGAATTGTCATTGAATTGTTAAATTATTTTTCAATTAATTGCTCATTATATTACATTGAAAATTGTCAAATTTCGATTATCATATTTATGTCATTATATCATTATGAAAACGTTCGCGATGTTTTTCGCATTTTCGAAAAATTTTTTCGTCAAAATTTTTGTGAACAAACGTGTTTTGTTCATTAGATTCTCGATTCAGATTTGCTCGTGAAAATCGTAAAAATACATCGAAAAATTCTGTTTTTGACGATATGTTCGTTTGAATATTTGAATAATCAATTGCGAATTGTACACGAATTTCATCAAAATTATTACAATTGTTTTTGTGAAATTCAATGACGTTTTCATTTTGTTTATGATGTTTATCAAAATATTCGATTGATATTTCTCGATTGATTTATCATTTTCATCGATATCTTTTTGAAAAGCGCGACGAATTGAATTTCGTCTCTTTTCGAAATCGAAAAACATGTAAAACAATCGATTTCTGAACGCGAAATTTTTTTGTATATATTGAACAACAAATTGCAATCAATATTACATGCGACACAATGAATAACATACGTTAAAAAAAATCTAAAAAAAAGAAAATAAAAAAATGTATGTCGATTTGTTCGAAAGCGAATTTATTTCAAAAATTATTAAACAAATTTTCGAAAATTGCGACATAATCAACGTATGCGTTTTCGAATGTTTGTGCGTCAATATATTTTTCAAAACATTAAATTTGAAACAAAAAACAACAATTTGTCGATACATTTGATCGAATACGCTTTTACGAATCAATGATTTATCATTTGTTGACATGAAATTTTTTTTTATTTTCGCGTTAATTCATTTTTGATCGACATCGATAATCAATATAATCATGATTGACAAATTCGTCATCACTCGCACAAAACGAATTTTATCGAATAAATGTTTGAAATCGAATTTTTCAAAACGATTCGAATTGACGATTTTGTATTGCGTATTTCGTTTACAATTTTGTTTTCACGTTGTTTGCAATTGAATCAACATTTTAATTTTTTTTTTCTTTTTTTGTTCTATCATATTTTGAAAGACAACGAGATATGTCTCGAAAAAATTTAATTGAATTCACATAACAACGAGTTCGAAAAAAAAATAATAATTTTTTCAAATTTCATCGCGCAATATCGTCACGAACTATTGCAACGAACGAAAAAACATTTTTCAATTTTCGAATTGTTGTTATCGTTTCATTTCGTGTCGTTTCAAACGCATTTTTCATTTTAATTGTTTTTATTTTTTTGATTATTTTGATCAACGTCGTCGAATGCAATTGACGAAATCGATGATTTTAAATTTTTCAATTTTCGTGATTTTATAAAAAAATCGTTTCGTTCAAATCGACGACGATATTGCGATCGATCATTGTTTTAAATATTTTTATTATCATAGATCGCAACGTCGATCGCATGTCGAATTGTTTTTGAAATTATTTTCATGATTTTTTATTACGCGTTTTTACATAATGACATTTATTTACGATGATCAAATCGTAATGATTCAAATAAAATTTTTCGATATGTTTTTTTGTTTTTTTATTTTTTTGAAATTTGTAATTGTGAATTAAAATCAATGTTGC
Source organism: Physcia stellaris (assembly GCA_018902385.1). NCBI lineage: Eukaryota > Fungi > Ascomycota > Lecanoromycetes > Caliciales > Physciaceae > Physcia > Physcia stellaris. Next base: position 203,815 of record JABSSW010000068.1, read on the forward strand.
ATTTCGTTTTTTGAAAATTTGTCATGTATCGACGATTCAAAAATTGTTCGATTTTGAATCAAACAAATTCATTTGTTCAACGAAATCAATATTCAAACGAAATCGAAACGACGACAATTTATGAAACGAATTTGAAATATCGATTTTGATTTGTACAAAATGTTTGATTTGATTGTACGACATTGTGTGTTTGAAAAAATTTTGATTCGTCGACGAATGACAAACGAAAATTTGAATATCAATGATTTCGAAATCAATTCAATCTCGAATGTGCTCAATTCATTGCTCAAAAAAATTGTTCAAAACAAAAAAAATTGTAATTTCATCGATAAAATTTCAATCATAAAATTCGTTGTTCGATTGACACGAACATTTGCAAAAAAAATTATCGACAATTAAATATTTGACATCGTCAAACGCATTAAAAACAATGTTTGAAATGTTGCGATGAAATTTTCATT